>NEWO01000383.1:176492-207141 GCA_003013225.1 Phalaenopsis aphrodite
ATATTCTTTGTTGTGAATATGATAGACTCAACATAAATAGAGATCTCTATCAGCAATCATAATTTTTTTTTTTTGGGTTTGAATGACCGTCATATTAGCGAATTTATAAGTTAAACTAGAGTATAAAATGTTTGAAAAAATAAATTACTCTTCTTACCATATAATTGATGCTTACGAAGAGAGAGCGAGAGGGAGAGAGAGAATGAGAGAGGGATGGTTTTACCCATCGAGTTAAACTTCTACCTAAATAACTTTATAATCAATTGTAGATTAGGACTGACAAGATTGCCTGAGTATATCTCGGCAATCACAGAGAGGGTTGTAAACGAGCCGAGCTTGAGTGTGCTACGCCTCGGCTCGTGCTCGAAATGGCTCGTGAACAATATATTCGGGTTCGGCTCGAATAATATATTAATGTTCGCGTTTGGCTTGAAATAGGCTCAGTAGAATATAAACTGCCGCGGAATCCGTTGAATCATGTCAATAATATCACAGACGATGGAATAACATCGATAACACTTGAGAAACACCCGCAATAACACCAGAGTAACACCCAAATAGTGTGGATGTTACTCGGGTGTTATTGCAGATGTTACTTGGGCTTTATTGTTGTGTTATTCCATGGTGTAATTGGTGTTATTAGGGTGGTATTCTCGTATTATAGAATAATACCGTGGAATAACACTGATAACACTACGAAATAACACTGTGAATAAACACCAATAATACAATAATAATAATGCTATTCTCGTATTATTGGTGTTATTTCGTGGTATTGTTGGAGTTATCGGTGTTATTCCACGGTGTTATTGGTGTTATCATGTTATTCAGTGAAATATCCAATAACCCCGCAGACAGCGGAATAATACCGATAACACAACGGGTGTTGCTCGGTGTTATTCCGCGGTATTATTCGTGTTATCGATGTTATTCCGCGGTGTTACACAGCAGAATAACACATATAACACCACAGACGGATAAATAACACTGATAATACAGCGGATACAAAATTGTAAAAAATTAGTACCTGAGCATTAGATATAAGTCATTGACTACCATTTTGGGTACTCAGGGTGTGCATCTCATTTTGATTTAAAAGTGCATAAATTGAAGTTCATGCATGCATCATAGACAATTTACAAAATTTTGCTAAAAAAAATACAAGAAAAATATAGGACATTAGTCCACAAATATATTTTCTTTGCCCATTTAAGCATTTAATTAAATAATAAAGCATCCTATTGTGCCAAATAGCTAAAATACATTCAAGAGCATTAAATTAACATCACTTAAAGAAAATTATAATGTTTTCATTCTAATGCATGAACAACAAAATAATTCATATGATGGCTAAACCTTACTAATCACATAACAACTATTTTTTACTATACTAAACCCTAGACTAACACTATCTAAGATTGTACCTATCAAAATGCCAAATATTTATTATAAGTTTAGTTTGGTCAAACAAATCAAAACATATTGTTATGGCAAGGCTATCAAATTGTCTTGCCTTAGAGGTCCAATAAAACTAGGGCTTGTTACCATAGCTTATTGTACTTAAAAAAATAGTATAATTTTGAATAAAAATTTTGTAAGTTTTGAAAATTTTCATTTGATTTATGGAATAAAAATAAATATTAATTTTTAAGACTAAATTAAAACTTTTAAAAATATTGGTCCATATATGACCTGAATAGGTTGATTTAATTTATAAAAGTAATTAAATGATATGCTCTAGATTATTTGTATCTTTGGATAAGCATATAAGATCTATTTATGATAATTTGATTTTTATCATCAGATGAACCATCACTGAAAGATAATGATAAACTTATCATAATATTATATTAGACCAAAACAAGATCTAAAGAATCATGCTCTATTTATTTAAGTAGATATTAAATAAAACCATATGCATGTACAAATGCATAAATTTTTTTGAATAAGAGATAAATAAATAAGCTCATTAATCATCTAACATAGGACCGAAATGTTTGTATGATTCAAGTAACTACAACATATAAAATTTTAAAAGTATTTAGAAATACTCTAAAAACTTATAGTGTTAGATAGAAAATAGTCTGAGTAAGCACAAACTACTCAAGCAACTATTTTTTTAGTTCATGTAGTCCATTAAGAAATAAATTAGCACTTGTTGACCACTTTATATTAGATAATTAGATAACACTAGTTAATTGCTTAGCTTAAATTACGTAGTAACATTGGTTTTCCTAAGGAAATATGGATGATAAACAAGTATGATATGTCTAAACAAGAAATACACTCAAAGCTAACATAGTATGTTAAATCTTTTAATTAGAGGGATGTTTTTAGCTAAGGTGACTTAACTAATTTCGATGTAATCTTTATTTAGATAAATATGTGATATGTCTGAGAGGGGAGGACAATATTCTAAATGAAAATGATCCAAATAAACTCAAGAGTTGCTAAAGATAGTATGTCTAAGTAGGATGCAAGACAGAATTAGAATTGAGGTTAATTGAAATTTAGCTAGAACTAAATTAGAATTATAACTTTTATTATAAGCAATCTTGATGTTTTATTAAAGGTTTAATTGAGGATTTGACTAAAGATAGACTAGAGGTTTGAGTTAACGTAGATTAAAATTTTGTTTAAAACTATATTAACGGTTCAAATAAAGATAGGCTAAAAGTTCAATTAGATGCTGACTAGACATAATTAGAGATGCATTGTATTCATATTAGTTGGATGATGATATGAGGTTGATCAAAAGTATCTTATTATTTAGTTCAAAGTGAAAAATATTTCATGTCATTATGTTGATATTCTAGATTGACCTATAGTAGTTTGGAGGTTAATTTTCACAGAACAAAGGATGAATTAACCAGTGTTTTTAGGAATTCAGGTTAGTCATGCCTACTAGATATAAAATCTTTCTGTAAATCATATGACAATGAATTGATACGTTACGCTCAAATAAGTGATGTTTTTCTCAATCCATATCAATCAAATACCAATATTTATCGACTGGGTGACCCAATGAGTCTATATAGTTTGTGTGCAACTAATTTGATATCATATGCATTGCAATGGTACGAAAATGCATGATGAAGTCACATGTTGCATATATAATAGCTATCCCCTTGCCACCCACCATGCCACTCACCATGCCACTAACAAGTTGGTTGTTGATGAAATTCAATATTTACATTAGCCTTATTGCCATTTCCACTTCTAAACCAATTCCTATATATTTATATATGACACTTAAAGTCTACATGTTTACATTTATACCCGAAACAAATCATTCATATCACAGCAAAAATACCACTATTCTAACTTTTAAAAGTTGAAATGCACCTTTTTCATATATAATTTATGTAAAATTTAAAATTTTAATTATATATATATATATATATATATATATATATATATATATATATATATATATGATAATGAAAGTCAATTATAAATTATAATATATGATGCAAGAAATGCAAATGTAGGATTGTCTCTTAAAACGAAACCGATCTTTCATGCTGAAGTACCAAATGCTTTGGCATTTCATTCCCCAAGAGGAAGAGTAGTCGCTATCAAACTTTAAAGGCCAAACAGATTTTCACAAAGTACTTTTCGCATATTGCTACAGTGAAAAACAATCTATTTCAGTTCAATAAATTAGTTAATTATTAGTCTAGACATGGTAAAAACAGGAAAGATTTAGGGCACGTTTAGGGCAGTTTATAAGTGTGGGGGTATTTTTGAAAATGCCGCAGTATCGTTTGGTTCGCATGTTTTGTCCGTTTATCCGAAAACACGGTTTCAATTATATACTAAACACAGGTCGCGGTCGAACCCCGCGGTCAACCCGCGGGCCGTGTTTCATCAGAGCAAGCTAGAAAGGCAACGATGGTATGCGGCTTACCGAGACCAATGAAACTCTTGTATTTCTCATCCTTTGGAAGATAATTCTATTGGTGTCAGTCTTTTTCCTTTTAATTTTTGAAAAGTGAAATAGGTCTTTCATAGGTAATGTTTAGGAGTTAAGTATGTATGAAAGTCTTTGTGATTTATGTTTTCTCCAGGTGCATAGGTAATAAGGTGTGCGTGTAAAAATTGAAGTTTAAGTGTTAATCAGGTATGTATATGTATAAGAATTGAGTGGTATGTATGAAAATATTCCTAGATAGATAATGTGGTATGTACTTAAAAATTGAAATTTAAGTGTTGGGTATGTATATACATAAGAATTTAGTGGTATGCATGAATATCTTCATAATTATTGAAGTGTATGGGTGAGGTATGCATATACATAAGACTTGAATGGTATGAATGAAATCTTCATAAAAATTGGAGCTTAGGTGTAAGTATTGAGTGGCATGTATTTACTTATTAATAGAATTCAAATTGGTTGATTTAAATGAAGCAATATATGCATTGGGCCTTGTTCGTGTTGGTTGGTTGAATTGAAGTGGAGGAATGTATCGATTGGATCTATTGTTCCCAATGATGGAGATATAGATGTAGATGTTATTAGTAGAATTGAAGTTGGTTGGTTGAATTGGAGGGATGTATCGATCCGGTCAAATTTTCGAAGTGGTGCTGATATAGATGGGAATGTTATTAGTAGAACTCAAGTTGGTTGATTGAAGTAGAGGAGTGCATCGGGTATTGTTCATAGTGATGATGATATAGATGGGGATATTATTAATAGAATTCAAGTTGGTTGTTTGAAGTGGAGGAATGCATCAGGTCTATTATTTAAAGAATACACCACTTCAAAGAGGTATCTTAAATATGGTTGACCAGGAATTATCCACTTCTTACTGTAAGTATTAAATATTTTTTTTTATTTTGCATAATAATTTTATTAATCTATAAGGCTATATCTATGATGCAAATGAAGATTCATAATTTGAGAGCTTGGATGTATAACATATTTTGTCCAGGACGAAGAAAACTTAGATGAGTTATCGAATGGTGTTGACGAATTCATGTAGGTTGCATCGCAACTATCAATTTATTGTCAGAGGGCGAGTTTCGGTGCCCTTGTGCGAAACATAAAAATTAAGCGTATATGCGACCCGAAGAAGTTAAATTGAATCTTTACGGCAAGAGATTCAAATCAAATTATAGGTACTTAACTGCAAATGGTGAGCAAGAGCCAAAAGTTCAGTACAATCAATGTGCCTCAATATGTTATGTCCCTGCAACAGAGGAATAAGATCCTTCCAGAATCGAAGAAATGGCACACGATGCTCAAATACTTGATACAAAAAAATTTGGGTCGAATTATCTCAATGTTAAACAGACGAAAACTATATACCGACCTCAATTTTAATCTCAATGCAGAATTTGCCTTGATAGTCACCAATATTTAGCCGTAAACAATATTCAAGACTTATCCAACGTTGCTCAGGGTTAGATGAGCCATTTATACCATACATCAATTATTAAATACACAATAGCCTTGCATGGCTAACCGCAACTTGTGTGTTTTCTTTGTTCATTTCATGGTTAGTGCATGATCAAGGAGGCATGATCCTTTAAAAGGCCAATCATCTCTTGCTTTCAAGGACCCATTTGATCACTTGGTAGTAAGCCTATTACAATATTACAATATTACAATATTACAAACAAATATGATATAAATTGCCCACAAATTACATAGGAATATTGAAATTGGTTAGATTTATAGTGATATAAATGGCATAGAGTAAGGCCATGGTGAGGTGACCAATCCATCAATTTCTAAATTGGTTAGAATATAATGGTATGAATTTATTGTGTTGTGATATGTCCTAAATCTATATTAACAAAGCCAAAACTTAAATATGAAAAAGGAATATAATTTTTTTTTTTGAAAAACTATGATTTTCATTATATAATTCTAACTTTTTATTAATTTTCAAATTGAAGTAATAAATGCAAACTAAATTTTAACTCCTTTGTTCGATCAAATTAGAGATATGCATGTGTCCTCAGGAAAAATTATTGCATCTGGACTTGTGTCCAATTAAAATTGGTTACATCAAAATGTGAACCCCACTGAAATATATTAGTTGATTGTTTTTTAAAAGTGTAGGACATATCCTAACACATGTCCAATTTTAATTGGACACCTGATATAAATTTTCATCAAATTGTCTTACACAACAATTTTTACTGTCCTGATGAATTTTTGTCTTAGACCTTCAAGGAAATAGTTCTTCAATCCTATGTCCTCATCTCACTCAAACTAAATTGTTCTACTTCCGTTGCTTCCCTCCACTTCCAATTACTATAAAATCACATTTCTGGCCACCCAGAACCCGCTCATCTCCCTCCGCCCCCGTTCAAAAAAGCAGAGGTAGAGCGACAATGGAAAGCTCTGTCCAAACCAAGTTCTCCTCATCCACAGGCATCTACAGAAGCCCATTCCCCTCCCTCCCCCTCCCTCCTCCCCCTTCCTCCCTCCCCGACTTCCTCCTCCACTCCTCCCCCCTCCCCACCCACCACCCGGCCTTCATCGACTCCACCTCCTCCCAAACCCTCACCTATTCCGACCTCATCTCCCTCTCCTCCTCCATCTCCCACGCCCTCATCCACTCCCACTCCATCCTCCCCAACGACGTCGTCCTCCTCATCTCGCCCAACTCCATCCACTTCCCCGCTCTCTGCCTCGGCATCATGTCTTCTGGCGCCGTCTTATCCACCGCCAACCACCTCCTCACCCCCCGCGAACTCCTCTCCCAAATCCAACACTCCAACCCCGCCCTCATTCTCACAACCCCTCCCCTCTTCCCCAAACTCCTCGGTCTCACCCCCCGCCCCCCCATCCTCATCCCCCAATTCCTCCAATCCCTCACAACCCTGCCCCCAAAACCCCTGCCCACTTCCATAACTTCCGGCGATTGCCCCGCAGCCCTCATGTACTCCTCCGGGACGACCGGGCGCAGCAAGGGTGTAGTTTGCACCCACCGCAATCTGGTCCATGTGGCTTCCGTGCTGAGGAGGATTTGGGGGGAAGGAAGGCAGAGCAATTATAAAGATGTCTACTTGTGCGCCGTCCCTCTGTTTCATATGTTCGGGTTTTCGGTCTTTGTGTGCGGGGCGGTGGCTGCTGGGGCGACGGTGGTGGTGATGGAGAGGTATTCCCTGGAAGGGATGTTGGAGGCGGTGGACCGGCTGGGGGTCACCAGGATTCCGGCGGTGCCGCCCATGGTCGTGCAGTTGGTGAAAAACAGGGACCTTTCAAGGGGGTATGATTTGAGCTCCTTGACGGAGGTGATTTGCTCCGGCGCCCCGCTTGCCAGGGACCATATGGAGAGGTTTGCAGAGTGCTATCCAGGCGTTGTTTTGTCTCAGGTGAGGGACGACATTGGGTAATTTTGTTAATTTAGCAATTACACATCTAACACCTAAATTTAACATTTTTTTACATTTATACCACGCTCTCATATTTCAGAGCACAGGAAAAAGATCGCTTTTTTATTAGTTAAAAAAGTGAAACACACCTTTTTAATGTTCACGTGTACCTAATTTGGTGGCATTTATATAAGAAAAAGTTGGAAGTTTAGGTGTTAGATAAAGGGGTGTAAACGAGCCTCGTGTTCAGCTCGTTTATATTTCGACCTCAAAAAGTGTGTTCATGTTAACGAACCGAACACGAGCCGTTCACGAACAAAGAGTCATTTTGACAACACTAATTACGTAGTCATAAGATGTTAAGGATTATGGCAAGATTTAAAATATTATTTGAATCTAATTTAATATTTTTTATTCTTTTTTCTTAATTAAAACTTTTAATTGATTATAAATCTTTGTAGTCTTGTAGTCAATTAAGTTTTTTTAAAAAATAGCACTAATCAAATATATTTGATTTAGTAGTATTTCGAGTCTAAACAAGCCGAACACGAATGAACAAATATTTGTTTGCGTTGTTCGTGTTTAACTTAGCGAACGAGCCGAACAAGTGTTTTTTTAACGAGCCGAACACGAACAATATTTTACATCTAAGTATCTAATAACTTGATTTACTTCTTTATATTTATTTATATAATATTTTAATATCTAAATTGGATAAAAATACTACTAATACTAACTTATGTTTGTTGAAACATGCATTCTTATGTTCTTATTTGTAATATATTTTTGGTATTAAGATGTTATATAAGGAAAAAAATTAAATTTATTTGCTTCTTTAGTTTATATAACTTCTCTTATTATGTCACAATATTTAATTATTATTTTTATTTTTATATGATTTTCATACATGGCACTTAACTTATATGTATTTACATATCTAACCTCTAAAATTTAATTTTTACATGTATTATATATATATGTCATTTTATGTATGCCCTTCTGAAAAGTTGTTATTATTGCAACATATATAATTATTTTTATTACATATATTGGTTGAATGAAATAAATATGGAATCAAATGGTATAATATTTGGTATTTTAAATGAATTTATATATTATTTTTGGGATGACTTATGAATCACATAAATTAGGCAAAAAGTTAGCCTTTCTTTAATATGTTATGAGGGCTATTTGAAAATCATGATTGTGATAATCAAATATTTGTGCTGAAAAAAAAAGAAAAGGCATGCATACAGACACAATACGTAGAGATGCATGCGGTGTCCGATCTCCACCGTCGATCACCGCAAATACAGACATCGCATGCAGAGATGCATGTAGTATCCGATCTCCCGAAAATGTATTTCGGTGGGCCCCATTTTCAATTTTTTTTAAAAAAAAAATTTTGATTGCGGTGATCGATGGTGGAGATCGGATGCATCTCTGTATGCGGTGTCCGTACGGAATAATTTCTCCATGCATACCACATAATTCTTATGTATTTAGCACTTAAATTTTGTCTTTTTTTAATATGTTATGCCGAGAAATCTTTCATATGACATAAAAAATATCATTATTTTAAATTTTAAAAAGCAAATTACATTTTCATGTATATATATATATATATAAGAATATAGATTTAGATGTTAAATATGTAAACACATAAAAATTGGAGGGGTATGTATGTAAATAATAATTGGCCCCATAGACATGGGTGCTTATTAATAGCAACATAAATGCTTCAAAGGGCCCGGGAGCCGCCCAACTGCATTTCAGGCCAGATTTTAAAAGGCCTCAACGGTCATCTCACTTTGCCTTTAATGTACCAATTAAGAAAGGACCGCCCACCTAGTTGCAATAGAAACACTCTCTTCTAGAAATTCTTAGTGCTTAATTTTTTTGTGCCACTCAAAGAGAGTGTGTGTGTGTGAGATAGGGTTCAAGTGTGTCGAGTTGACTCATGAGTCGGCTCGAGCTCAACTCGATAAGTGGCTCGTGAAATGAGCTCGATGAGTTAACGAATCAAGCTTAAGCCGGCCGCAACTTGACTAGTTAGCTCATGAGCCGGATCATTTTTAAATATATTAGCATAAAATATACTCAAAATATATAAAATTTTAGAGCTTTATCAATAAGGTATTAAAAATGTTGAGAAAATAATATTTTTTATTGTTTATTAGGTGATTTTTTATTATCTATTTGTCAAATTATTATGAATTTATTTAAAATTAATATCATTTTATCTTTTTTTATATTAAACAAGTCGGCTCGCGAGCTAGCTTGAACTTGTAGACTTCAGCCCAAGCTCGATAACATTAATCAAGCTCGAGCTCAAGCTGAGGGCGGTACGAGCTCGACTCAACTGGTTTACACCATTAGATTGTGTGATACCCTATATACTTTAGGTTTGTGAGCTATTTATGGCGATGAGAAAATATCAGTATGTTGTTCTGACCTTTGAAAAACATTATGGATTGCCGATCTAGTTTGAGTTGGACTTTTTGACCCATTTATTATTCAGGACGGGTTCGGGTCGAAGCAGTTTTGGTTGGGTCAAATTTGGGTCAGACTCGAACCCAAGCCCGCAAACCAAATTTGACACCCTGATCTAGCTAGATTATGCCTATGAAAGTACTAATCTATCCAAAATCAACTTAAAGGTCGGATTGAGCAAAAAATTTGGTAAATGACTCAATTTTTGTTTGACGCAAGCCAAAAATCAATTTAACCTTCAAACCATCTGTAACCTTCATGCTAAAATCTTAGCTCTAGGCTTGGTTAGGAGAAATCAACAAGTCACTTTTGATTAAGGGTGCTATTTGTTAGGTCCATTGTGGGTAAAATTTAAAAGAAAGTTTAGCATATGTTTACATAAGAATTGGAATATTTCAGCAATATCTAAGTTCTTATTGTTACTGATTTTTTCATATTCTAAGCTCTATATCATAGACTTTTTTTAACTATGAATATCTTGAGGAATCTTAATTGATTTTTACGTTGCTCTTTTAATTCATCCTTTTATAGCTGATAACAGATATTCTCTATCGGCCTTTAGTCTCCATTTTTTTCACTAGTTATTTGTAGTGGTATAGTTATTATCGTTGTTACATAGTTAACTTTTATACATATGATTCTCCTTCATTTTTCCATCACTCGGTGATCATTCATCGATATATGGATGTCTCTAATCCATTAGCCGAATTAATTTTTAAGTTTTTGTCATCAACATTTCTATTATAGCCCAACACACACACATATGCATACATACATACATACATACATACATAAATACATACATACATACATACATACATGAATGCATGCATGCATACATGTATATGTATATATATGTTTGGATTAACAATAAATCTTTCATTAATTTCTTACTTGATCTCAATAAAGTTAGACTAGCTTGCACTACAACCTATGCTTCCAAACCACCTATTCTAAAGCTATCATACTAGCACCTCTCACACACCAATGAAAGATAGGCTGCATGAATGGTTACATGGCATACTAAATGGACTAAAAATTAAATGGTGAATGAATTCCCTATAATTAGCTCATTAATGCATCAAAATCCATCATTTTATCCACACAAATCATGATGTCATGCAATGAGTGCCCCTTCATTCTCATTATAAGAAAATTCATGATAGCAAACTGATTTGTTTTCTCTTAATTAAATATTTAACTATTCCAAAAACAAAAATATTCTAAAACATAAAGTAATATATAAATCAAACATAAAAAACCCAATAAGCAACATCTCGATCGGCTGTCTGCATGTACGTTGACATACGCAATACTGTCTGTCTCTCTTTCACATCGCACGCGTCATCTTGATCGACTGTCTGTATATACGTTGACATACGCAATACTTTCTCTCTTTCACATCGCACGCATCAAATTACAAACCAACTTTTAATCATCCTCTTAACAATAATGATAAAATTTGCTGTTTTTCTTTCAGTGTTATGGTCTAACAGAAAGTAGCGGACCCATAACACTTTGTGATGGATTGGAAGGTGATTTACACCTTTCAATAGGCAGGCTGATCCCATCTGTGGAGGCCAAAATAGTTGATGCTCGCACTGGTAAATCTCTTCCACCAAACAAGCATGGAGAGCTATGTGTAAGAGGACCTCCAGTCATGCAAGGTATTTTTATAATTACTTCTGTTTTGCACCAATTTATGCAATTTTCATATATATATATAAAGTAAAGTTTAGGTGGTAGATATGTAAATGAAAATAGCTAGAGATTTTTATATTATGTTACACAGGCTACCTGAACAACCCAGAAGCTACCTCTGTCGCCATTGATGAACAAGGATGGCTTCACACCGGCGATCTGTGTTATATAGACAACGAAGGGCTGGTCTACGTGGTTGATAGAATTAAAGAGCTAATCAAATATAAAGCTTATCAGGTTAGCTTATTAATCAATTAATATTCCACTAATTACTAATTATAAAATTCATATTTTAATTTATTATATATTTTTTTATTTTTTAAAATTAAAAAAAAAAAATAGGTTGCTCCAGTAGAGCTGGAAGAAATCCTATCAACCCATCCTGCAGTTGAAGATGTGGCAGTGATACCGTGAGTAATTAAATGATTTATTAATTTACTGAGTTTTTTTTTTTTTCATATTGAATTTAACAAATTATTTTAATTATTTAATTTATATTGAATATTTTAGGTTTCCTGATGAGGAGGCTGGACAGATTCCTATGGCTTGTGTGGTGAGGAAGGCAGGTTTTGAGCTGCAGAAGGATGAAGTAATTGCTTTCATGGAAGACAAGGTTATTCCTCTTTTACTAGAAAATATTGCTTGCGGAGTCTGCGTGCCAGCTTCATGTACAATATTGTTGTACATTATTGTATAATATGTGTGCAACACGAAGTTCGCATGCATGCAGAGTCCGCACGTAATAAATTTTTCTCTTTTGCATAGATTTTATAAACTGTATGCGAAGAAAAGTTTCTTTCAATTAAATACATAAAGCACACAGATTATTTGTTGCGGTGGCGTTTTGAAAACGCACCTGGTCTGTTTGTGTAAACTGCGTTTTGACAACTTATGTTATTTTAAAAAGCAGAAAACAGTATTTTCACACCGCACCTATCTAAGTGCGGTGACAACTTATTGACAATAGTCTGGCTTTTCCAAAAAAATAAAAATTTGTAATAGCCACCGCACCTAGCTTATCAGCATATTATTTTTAATAAGCTTATCAGCAAATTGTTTGATAAGCTACAGCTGCCCCAAACAGACCCTTACATGCATGTTGAAATTTAAAGTCTCATTTTTAAGTGCATACCACTCGAAATATTTAAAAATCAAGTAAAGTGTCAAAATGGTTCCCAACTGCTTACGTAGGGTTGTTGCAGTCACAGAGTTTATAGAAGCATCAAATAGTTTGCGAACTCTTTAAATTGGGATTGAAATAGTCTCCATTTAAGACTATTAGAGATCAAGTTTAAAATAATCGGGAATTATTCTAGCACCTTTAAAAGTGACATTTTTTTTTCATGCTAACATTTATAATATCTAGATGGTAAAGTGTGAATATCAAACCTTAGAAGTTAGTTATATAAATCTTGCCCCAATCCTTAACAACTAATGACTACATGATTAGGATTGTCAAAACAACTCTTTGTTCATGAACGGCTCGTATGCGGCTCACTAAGCAAACGACCCGAACACAAACACATTTTTTGAACTCGAAATTCAAACGAGCCGAACACGAGCTCAGTCTGGGCTCGCTCGTGTTCGGCTCGTTTACACCCCTACTACTACTGTTATTATATTTATTTTATCAGTAAAAGTGGCATAAGTACAAATATCAAACTTTAGTTGGTAGATATGTAAAAAAAAACAAAACAATTGTGTGGTATGTATGTAAATTTCACATTTATTTTATATTAAACGAAATTAACTAATATTTTGTTGATCCAAACACTACCAGGTGGCTCCATACAAGAAGATTAGGAAGGTAATGTTTGTGGACTATATTCCAAGAACTCCGTCTGGAAAAATCATTAGAAGGCGTCTCAAGGACTCAGATTTCATTCATCAGAGGCCAGAAATGTCAGCAAGACTCTGAATTAATTATGAGTATCAGCACTTAGTTTTATTTCCAAATTTATAAGAAAAAAAATATATTGGTGATTGATTGATGTTTTCATATTATTATGTTTTTTTTTAATTTAATTCATATTCATTTTTTATTATGTTTTTTATTTAATTTTATTGTTAGCTATATAGTGCTATAATATATATATATATATATATATATTAAAGTAATACAAGCTAATCACATAGATTTGATAAATTTTAAATAAATAAAAAAGAGATTAGCATTATAAATATGGAAAATGATGATATTTGAGGAAAAAAAAATGATTATTATATTATTCTTAAATCAAGGTAATATGCAAAAAAAAGCAAAAAATTCCAAAAAAATATTAAGTACAATTAAAAATAAGAGGTAATCAAATTTTAATTAAAATTAAATGAAAAAGATCTTCAATACTTTATTTAGAATTTGCATATAAAATATGAATATAAGTTGTTTTCGTATAATATAAATCATCAAAATTTAATATTTTATTGTATATTTTTATACTATTTATTAAATTTAACTGTAAATATATGAGACAAGCGTGTTCCAAATTAACTTGTCTTCAACATTATTTTTAGTAAACACGTGACAAACATATAGTGTGTTGCATGCATGTCAGTGCCCATCATGAGTTGGACATTGCATGACCATGATTGTAAATGCATTATTTAAATATATAGATTTGATATCATAAGATCCATTCAAAGTATACACATGCATGCATGGATACATATATTCTCTTTGAATCTAAATTTATTTAACTTATAAAATTATTAGCATAACATATAAATGATTTACATGAGAATATTTACGTGATATTTAGGTTAACTATTATAGTTATATATCTATAAATAAGAGGTACATGAAATTTAACTCGGGAAATATCATAATGATTCATCAAAACTTTAAATCATTTATTGTAAAAATCTTAATGAATTATTTGTTATAAGGACTAAAAAGGAATATATTGAATTAGACTTAAGACCAAATGCTTGCAATGTTCAATAGTGGTAGTTGATGTGTTTTGAAATGATACTAGCACTTTGAAATAGCCCTTCTTGTTTAAAATTTATTTCAAATTTCATGTTACAATATTGACAAGTGTCCATTTCAACTTTCATTGCAACAATTCATCAATATCAGCATTACTCATCACCATCACCCAAAGTCTGCCAATTATTGTTACCCAATGTTTGTCTTTTTAGTTGCTGCTCTCGCATTAATAAAGAGAATGGTCAACTAGACCATCAACTATTTCCAACATACGACATTCCCAATCATTTATCACTTATATTTGTCATAGTTTGACATGTATTAACAACTGACATCTAACTCTTTCTTTGCAATTGCTCAATCTCTTCTCATATATATATAGCTGATATAATCATCCACCATCTTTTGATGATCATCAATGTAACTTAAAACTTCTACCTTTACTATGAAAGATATCTTACAAAATTTATTTCTACTTTGTTATATTAATGTGTTCTCCAATTATGAGAAAGATATCCCATGTGATATATGAATCACACCAATGAATTTTTTTTTAAATTGCTAAATCAAATGATTTTTTCTTTTTAGGATTTTTTATGTTTAAACACTCTTTTCTTCTACGAGTGGCCCTTAATTTATATGCGCAAGAGAGATTTTTATTCAATGCTAAAACAAAACTCTTTATCACTATCATTAATAAAAATATGCATATGTATTAATGAATATGTATGCTAGTATGTGATGCATATGTATATATTTCTAGTAATAAAATGAAAATTTTTCAGCTTAGTTTTATATAAAGATCCATCACAGATAATTAGAAGAAAATTTCATACAAGATCTTATAAATTGTTATTTTAAAAATTTTAAATAAATTACACGTTTTGGCTTAGAGGAAATGATTCACTACAAAATAGGTATTATAATTGCTTTTTATGCTTCTAAATTGGAAAAGACAAATTTAGGAACACAACCTCAGTCTCTTATGTTTCTAATAGAGAATACTGCAGAAATAATTGAGGGTGATAACCTTCAAATAATGATAATTAGACAATGTTAGTTCAATGACATTGATAAGAAAATTGTAATTGGGTGCTAATAACTAGGTGATGACAATCAAGCAATGAAAATAATACAATTATGGTTTGCAATAATGAATATTGGTGGTGTTCATCAATATTGATTAAGCCATGATGGTTAAATGTCGGCACAATTTTTAGGAGGGTCATGTGGAAGCTGTCGGTCGCCGGAATCAGAATCTTGTCGCCCGCTTCGAAGGGACATTTTAATTTACATATATATATTTAATTTTAGAAAATTATGAAACCAAATTGATCTCATATCTTTCATAGTATGGATGAAAGAACGATACACCTTAAGCAATGTATCCATCTCGAAAAATAGACACATGGCTTTACAGTGAGACTCAACAAATAAACTAAGAAATGTATGATATATGTTTGGTTTGTGAAATCATTTTATTATAAGCCGACAAGTTATCATATTTAATATGAAAAATTAAATAGTGTTTATATTAAGCTGGGTTTGGAAAAGCTTTCTATAAGGGCAAGCCCCTATAGTTAATTACATCTTAGATAACTGAAGTCACATAAGAAAACTCTCGATAAGAATCAGGGGATATTATCTTCAAGAAGTTCAAAGGATAGGACTTTTCAACGAGATCTTAGATAACTAAAGTCACTTGAGGAGAACTTTAGTGACTTCCAATCTACCCCATGGTTTGGTTTCAATTTATAAGAGAAATATTTAAGTGTTTCATCCTGCCAATTTTATTAATTAGGGTTTACATCCATTTGAAACGATCACACAAATGACTTGGAAGATGTGGGGATTTAGGTCGTGACAAACAGCAACCTTAGAATCGTAAAACAATTTAAGGCTTATATTGTATAACAGAGTCATACAAAGGCCTAAAGAAAAGGTTGAGGATTTATATAGCACTATTGGAGTGAGCCAAGTTAGGGAGTTCAAATTTTGGGTTTTGGTCATTTGGGACTCCTATGGGGTGACTGTTTTTGGCGGCTGAGGTGGTGGCTGGCCAAGGTTCATTCATTTCTTGGCTCATGGAGGTCAGCGGGTGGCTAATTATGATTAACTCCCAAGGGTAAGCAATGATGGCAAAGTTATTTTAAGTTTAGGCCAAATATGGGTGAAATTCCTTAAATTAGGGGACTATTGGTCCATAACTCCTTCAGGGTGGGCTAGGTGAGTCTAGTCTGGTCACTAGGGACCAGAAGTTGGTTGTAGAAGCTTTGGCTTGATCAATTTGGCATGGCTTGGTCAATTTTGGTGCATGGGTTCAATTTGGGTCAAATTGGATTAAAGTTGGGTTTAGGTTGGGCTAGTGATTCCGACTGTTTATATTCAATAGTATAACAATGTCTTTGATGATATTTTTTACTTATGTTTCCTTACTTTGCAACAGAACCATGATCCTAGAGAAAATAAGAATTTAACTTTTTAATTTATATATATATTGAGATACTATAAAAGTATACGTATTGTTATTAAGTAATATAGGATTTTCTTATTTAGACCTGAATATCTAACCCACAGGAAAAAAATTGCAATATGCACTATTGAACAACAAACTTTCTACTTCAAAAAGACAATTACTTAAACTATAGATATTTTTATAGTAATTAAAATTCAAATCTTTTTGATATTTTTGATATTTTGACAAAACAATAATAACTTCTAAAGATAACTTGAGTTTATGTAAAAAAAACACTGAATATGAAAATATCTTTCTAATTATCATAAATCAGTAATAAGTATAAGAATTATGTTGTGAAAGTATACAAATTATGTTGTGTCAAATAGAAGCAATAATATTCTTTTCACTTTCTAGAGATGCTATAAAAAATATTGACTAATTTAAAGTTTGAATAGTTCTGAAGACCAGCTAGGCAGGGAAGATTCTAGCTCTCACTCTAGAGCTCCCTCGATTCCCTCCACCTGGGGGCTAACATCTTGTATCAATACCTAAACCAATAAACCAAGTTGGGGGCTTTAACCTGTCACTTTAAAGTCCTCTAACTCTACACCCTTCAAAGATTATTTCCCAATTTATTGGCACTAAATCATATGAATTACATTCTCATTCATACAATCTTATGTGATTCTTTCCAATTGTTGACTAAGACAATACCAACTCAGTTCTTACATGTTCTCACAACAAATTTTAATAACTAGATATGTCAGATCTAGAAGTAACTGAAGTACATGGATTTAAATCATCACAACTTCTTCCAACATTAAAGATTAATACTCTCCACAACTTCCATCAAACATTTTAATTACTTATCATTTTAAAGATAAAGATAAAGAAAACTACTTAGAATCCATGGAGAAAACAAAACCACACTTTAATTTAAAAGTGGAAATCATTGTCAAACCAACAAGAAGTCTCGATTAAAATCAAAAGTAGTTTAAAAACAAAGATAAAAACTTATCTCAAATCCTCCACCAAACTCTTGAAGTTCTTTTGAATCTTTTCTCTTTTACAACACTCTTCACTTTCACAATAAAACTAAAATAAAAAGGATAAAGTAAATTTGTGATGCCTGAAAATCTCTCCAAAACTATCTCTAGAACTTCTCAGAACTCCCCTTTTCCAAACACTTTCAGGACCCTTCAAAAAGTATCAACTTCCTTCTTTTATAATTTTCCAAGAGATGCCTTGGTAACTCTTCAAAATGTGTCTAAATTCGATGAATTCTCCAAAGGATGCCTCCTCTCACAAAACTTTTAATCATATTTTCATTTCTAGTGGTCATAACCACCCTCTTTAGCCAATAAGTGCCTCAAATGTCTCTTCAAAATTTAGTAAAATGAATTAAACTTTCAAATAACCACCTCTGACGCTTAAGCGGGGGGCATTCGACGCTTAGGAACGGTCTTCTCTGTTTCACCGGCGCTGAAGCACCAGATCTGACGCTCATGCGAGAAAATTCTTTTACACCATTTTCACATTTTTGCTTTAAATGTGATCCTTTTTCACTCCCTTTAGCATTTTTTATCTTTTTACTTGTATCTGAAATAAAAACACACAAATATATTTCATTAAAGCACAATATCTCAAAAATAAGTATAAAAATGTTTCTAAAACACTATTTATTTTAAGTGTATCAGCTAGCCATGAAATTAGACTCAATTGATGAGCCACTTGGTGTAGATGATTATTATAAAGAGTTTAGAAAATATTTGGAGTGATTTTGAATTGATTTGATGGGTAAATTTGATCAATTTGGGGATGTTGGGTTGGACTTAGGTTTAGGTTAGGCTAGAGTTGGGCCAAGTCGAAATTAAGAGTTCAAAATGATCTAGAGGGATGTTATGAAGAGTTCTTAACATTAACTAGGTGTCAATTTTTGGATTTGGGCATTCAATTTGGTGATAGTTGGAGACATGGCTAAATTGGGGTAAAATTAAGTGTTTTGGTCCAAGTTGGTTTTGAGTAAAATTGGGGCTTGAACAAAGCCAATTGAAGGTTCAATTTGGTATGTGAAAGTTTTTTGAAGATTTTATGATGCAAAATTGAGGCAATCAGATATATTTGGGGTTCGATTGGGTGAGATTTTAATTTTGGGTCAAATTGGGGCTTTTTTGACTTGAGCTAAATTTGGGTTTCAATGTGGATCAATGGGCTTGAATTTGGTTTAAATTGAGTTTTTTCATGATGAATTTGAGGTTAGAATTGAAATTGGAGAAAATTGAGATAAAAATGGGATCAAATTGTTGGACATTTGGGGTGAATTGGGGTGATTGGGTCTTTAAAGACAATTTGCGGCTTTTGGTCAAAATGGGTCAAATTAGTCAAATTGAGATCAATTGAAGGGTCCAAAATGGTTTTGGGGATATTTGAAATGATTTTGAAGATTTTGGGAAAGTTTGGGCCACCAAGGGTATTTTGGTAATTTTAGCAATTTGAGGGGTGTTTTGATAATTTTGGGAGGTTTTAGGTAATTTGGGTGGTTTGAAATGGTTTGACATGACTTTTGGACAAATTTAGGTATTTTGGGTAATTTTGAGAATTTTGGAGTTACGATGGTAGTTTGGTAAATTGGGTAGATTTGGGGGCAAAATGTTAAGATTAGTACTTTGGTGAAAGTGAGGTACTAACCACCCTATTTGAGCTATGTACCAATTGAATCCTCTACTTTGGGTCCTCCATATACTGGTCTTAGCTAGACCCTATCCTAAGGCTAGTGGGTATAGAGGACCATCCACATGAGTCTCCCAAAGGGTTAAGGGGTCAAAACTAGGTAGGCCTGGGCTTAAGGTAGTGAGTGGAAGTGTAATGTGCAAGTGTGTGAGTGAGAGCAACTAAGACCACACCACTAGAGGGTTGACCCTAAGGCCAAGTTATCTTTGGGAACTCTCCTTGAGCTCCCCTATATTGACCCCACCTAGTAAGCGCCAGAGGTTAGGACCAATGTGTGGAACTTCAAGCGAGCAAAGAAGAGTTTAGAATTTTTAATGGTGAGGGTTTCTTTCTAGTCCTCTAGGAATAGTCAACAGGAATGTCATATAGATAGACCCTAAGCTATTAAAGAGGGAAAACTAGACATCAACCAAAAGTGATGCCAACATTAGACAAGGATATTTTGATGGTAAAGATCAAGTAATAACAATAAGGGAAAGATGATTGGACAATGATGACTAAGTGACAATGGTTGCTTATAGTGATCATCGATGTAAATAGTGAAATTGAGCTCTAGGGGTTTTAAGATATTTCTAAAATTAAGTCCAAATTTCCTTCATGTAGAGAAATATATATTTATTTATATTTTTTAAAAAAGTTACTTTTATAATTTTAACCAAAATTCTTAAATTCAACATCAAATAATTTGTTTATTATCTTAATATAGGCATTTCTTGATCTCAAAATTGAGTGATTACCTAAACCCATTGTTGAAGGGTTATGCTCATTTAAATCTCTAGCTATTCTTATATGATCCTTAAATCTTAAAGTACACTGTATGAGAATTAAAGTTCACTAACCTTAGTTTAAAGAATATTATATTTACTTATTTAGACTAAACTTATCACCACACATAACTTGCCTTACTTAGTACTAAAGGGACCTTATATAGATACGTAATCAGCTAATCAGCCCTAATTAGCACTTAGTCAACCTACTCTATATAGCACCTACTCTACATAGCCTAAAATAGTCAAATAGAAACATTTTACCCTAGTTTGACTCACTTGGACCATAAGGAACATAACATAAACCCCTAGTCACCATATTTATACTAAATTGAATTGTCTTGATTTGGCATGAGTTTATATGAACTCACTATACCCCATTAGTGCCTTACAACATTTGTGGGCCAATTTGGATATATGAATAATTGAAGGTTAAGCATAACTTTACGTGGACAAACTAGCTTTAATCTATTCAAACCTATGGTTATACCTAGCTTAATAAACTGTTGTTAATCCAAAAATAACCTGGGTACCCTAGACTTTAGGCCACACCCTATTATTCCACTCAGAAAAGGTTCAATTAATCAAACATAATCCAATTTCACCCCAAATGATTTGAATCTTAATTCTTATTACATGCTTGCACATTTATCTTTCTATAAGTGACTATGAATGTTGTTGGACATTGAGCACGTCATTTAATGAGTTAACTTTCCTATTATCCTATACTCAATTGAGAGAGAAAAGATTTTGGCATGAGATAAGATTCAATGCTGAGATTAGAAAGATAACTAAATCATACAGAGAGAGAGAGAGAGTCGGAGAGAGAGAAAGAGATAGACATCAATAGGGGTGTAAATGAGTCGAACACAAGCGAGTTCAAGCTCATTTCTCACCTGAGATGGCTAAGACGAACATATGAAGACTCAAGAATGAGTTCTAAAATAATTAGAAGAACCTTAGAGCAACCCTAGGTGGCTTGGTCTTGGCCACATACACACTCAAACCCATCAAACTCACACTGTCCAAAAAAAACCCTAAAATCACTCACACTTGGTCTACCTCCTAACTTCCTTTTAGAAACTCATGTGGGTGGTCCCAAGCCCTCAACCTTTGGCTAAGATTGCTAGGATCAACATGTGGAGGATCCAAAATGAGTTCTCCTATGGTTTCTTGGCTTTAGGAGATGGCTTCATGGCTGGCATGATCATCATATCCAACCAATTTCAATTCCACAAAAATACCCAACCATGGCCTTCTACCCCCAAATTTTCCAAAAATTACCAAAATGCCCCTAATTTCAAAAAATTGCCAAAATCCCCAATGTCACTAAAAAACTTCACGAAAACCCATTCTAGCCATCAAATTCCCCCAATTGCAACCAAAATTCCCCAAATCTACCAAAATTGGCTGAAACTCCCAATTTACTCCCAAATTCCTAAAATTCTCAAATTACCCCCAATTTTCATCAAATTCATTTCAAATTTATCCAATTTCAAATCCAAACTCAATTTCATTTAATTCAAGCCCAAGCTTAATTAAATTCAAACCAAATTACATCAAATTCCAAACCAAAATTCAAAATTCAAGCCAACCACCCCAAATTAACTCCAAATCCAATTTTTCACCAAATTGAGCCACATAATCAACCCAATTTCACAAAATCCATATCCCAAATTCATCACAACAAATTTCCAGACTCATTTGAGCTTTCAGTTGGCTCAGGTCCACACCAAACTAAGCCCAAAATTTAAATCCAACCCAAGCCCAATTTTAAGCCTAAATAAAAAATCTAACTCAAATCCATTGGTTTAATTAAAAGTCTAATTATCTCAACCACTCCCTAAACCCTAAGATGTTGATCACATTACTAAGCCAACCCCATTTTAAGTCGTGGACCAATGGTTCCCCAATTTAAGCAAACACCACTCCCACTTTTGCTTAAACCAAATAACCCATGCAACCAGCCTTCATATGCCCCAAGCTTATCACCATTAATCCTCCTCACCTCCTTGATCCAGCTAGCCACCACCCCTCACCTAACCGCCATTCTAGTTGTCGAAAAACTCAAAACTGAGAACCCCTACCTTGACTCAAACACCAAATTTCAACCATCCAATGTGGCAATCCTTAATTGGTTAATTTAGTTGATTTCCCCTCCACCTAAGATAATGTGCACCAGCCAATGATAGCTCAGAGCCTCCCCCTTGGTTGAGCTTATAAATTGGCCACCTTAACAACCAAAATGAAAGAGCATTGAAATCTTTGGGGAAACTCTGTCAAATTGTTTCCAGAGCTTCTCACAGTGATCCTAAATACAATCCCACCATCCTCAACTAATCATTTCCACTACCAGAGCTCAAGTTCACCACTGAAATCTATGGCATTTCTTGGCCTTAGAATTAATCATCCCATAAGCTTCACCATACCTCAAAACCACTTCCTCAATCAAAAGCCCTCTCTCCTGAGAACTCTACCATAGTTCAAGAACAAGCCCGAGTCACCCTTTGGTCTAAAACATATCTAGGCCCGACCACAGCTCAAACCGGCACTTAGGGGATGTTCGCAGACCAAACAAATGTCTTGAATTTTTTTTGCTTGCATAATTGAGCCACATTAACAAGAAACATGTCTATTCCTCAGCATAGATGCATTGCTTGTGGTGTGGTGTTAGTAATTTAAACAATTAAATGTGTGAGATCTTTTTGGTCTCATTTTCAAAATTAAAAAAATTATTTTCAAAAATCAAAATTATATGTATATTAAATTGACTATTAATTTCAAAATTAAACTAAAGAAACCGACAAGTGTTTGTGCATTAACGTATCAAATTTGTGCTTAAATATCTCTCTTAATGCTCGAGCTCTTGGTTTTATTATTATACTTATTATCATAATTATTACTTTATATTATTTCGTGCCTGACCATGTTTTGCCTACTACTTACCACTTTTTGTGATTAACAAGTCCCTTTTATATATTAGGTGAATATTAGGTCTTTTTGTTTTTTATACTATTTTGCCCTCATATTTCATTATTTTTGTTTGATTTCCTATTTTATTATGATCTTATGATATATGCCTTTCATTATGCATCCTTAATATCTTATCATATTTGTCTTATTTTACTTTAAATTCTCTACACAATACATACTTTTTGTCTCTTTTCTGTTTACTAGTATTTTTTCATGATTTTTATTGGTATTCTTATCTCATAATTTGTTTGTTAATTTACAAATGCATGTTTAGTAAAAGCGCCTAGTTCTTATGTTTTTTATTTAAATCCTTACTAGTTGTGATTTCTATGTCCTTGTTCTTTTATCTCCTAAAACTGATGTTGTTTCTTCTTTTCTACAACATTTTACTATTGAGCTATTTCTATTGCACTTTTGTGTAAAGTTTTTGCACCATTTTGGTGTTTAGCCTTTTTGGTTGGACTATCTCTTTGGTGGTTTCTTTCTGTTAGATGACCATGATCTTTTCTGTAACTTTTTACCATTGGGCAGTTTCTGATGTTATTTTCTGGAATTTTTTACTCCATTCTATATTATGTAGGTGTTTAGCCACTCAAATTGGACTAGCTTTGCAATGTTTTCTTTCTGATTGGATGATCATGATCTTTAGCTTCATGTTATTTAACCCTTCAGTGAGGTTCATATCAAGATTCTCGGGACATTTTGGTGCTTGTTTATGTTCTTAGATGCTTCTTTGAACTTCAGAAAGATCATTTCGAATGGGCTTTTTTGAGTTTTTCTCTGTTTCCAGCTCTTATTCCATTTATGCTCTCTGTTTTTTTTTTTGCTTCATCTTTTGGGATTTCTGAGTGAAACCTATATTGTATGTATTCTTTTTTGTTGGAATTAGAACCCTTAGGTTTTTTATGAGTGGCCTTTTTTTTGGTGTATTAGCTCTAATTCCTTCCCTTATAAACTTTTTTTTATTAATAAGATTTTATTTCCTAGAAAAAACGAAGAGGAGCATATGAATAACATATATGTATAAGTCTATGTAAGGAACTTAGAGGTTTAGAAAAAGATTTGAAATACTTTTAAAGAGTTCAGAGAAAAATAAAATGTTATCTTAAGAGTTAGAGTCGAAAGAAAATGAAGTGAAGTTGGATAACTAACAAAAATATCAAGAATATAATGAATTTGGCCACTAAGCTCTTAAACCAATTGAGTTAACTCAAATACTTTATAATTACCAAAGAATGATGTTTTCATTTAAAAAAATGGAAAATTTATAGCTACCATAATAATCCCACGAAAGAAAAAAAATCTAAATAAAAAAGATAAGGCGTGTAGACACACTAATTGGAGGCAGTTATGCCCAGCTTTTTTAGTCATATTTACATGTATTAAAGAGAATGAAAAATACAAAACTAGCTTTGTTTCTATTAATTCAAATGAACAAGCATTACATCAAGTTGAACACGAACAATTTGTTAATGAGCTATTTCAAACGTAAGCAAAACATGAACAATTAAAAACTCAAATGAGCTTAACACAACTAAGCTTGGCTCGTTTACACCCCTATTTATAATATTTGATGCCGTGTCAAAGAATTAGATATGTTAATAAGGTGGTTTAAGTATTAATTAGTTATGCAAATATATGTAATAATTGTGTGGTATGTGGTATGCATCATATAATTCAAAGGTCAAAAAGGTAACAAAGAAATTTGCTTGAATGATTGCTATAAGTACTTATAAATTGCGATTAACCGAGTCTGAGGTCCGAACAACCTCAGAGCAAAGTCAAGAGTACCCATACCAACCAGAAATCGAGGTAGACACGATCTGGCTTTCTGATCTGAGGGAAGAGGAGATTTTCGCGGACGACGATCGGTGGAGCAGGAAAAGGTGGGCTGAGGGTCGGTCAAAGGGCTACTGGAGGCTGCGATTTGTGATACGGTCGGAGGGGATAAACAGGAAGGGAAGGGAGGAAAGGGTAAAGATCATTGGTGGCAGGAAGAAGAGGTTATAGGAGGGAAGTGAAATGTCGGACGCGTTCTGTCCAGAGTGCAAGAGGAGTACGGAGGTCGTCTTCGATCACTCTGCGGGGGACACGGTGTGTTCCGAGTGCGGGCTGGTGCTTGAGGCGCACTCCATTGACGAGACGTCGGAATGGAGGACCTTTGCTAACGAATCCGCTGACAACGATCCCGTCCGTGTCGGCGGGCCTACTAATCCCCTTCTCACAGACGGCGGCCTTTCAACCGTAATCGCTAAGCCCAACGGTGCTCAGGGAGAGTTCCTATCCTCTTCACTAGGGCGGTGGCAGAACCGTGGCTCCAACCCCGATCGCTCTCTCATTCTTGCCTTCCGCACCATCGCCACCATGGCCGACAGGTGGGTTTCCCTTTCCTTTCTGAAACGCCTCTGTTTAAGGAAAAAAGTAAGATTTTTTGGTACATTGGAGTTTTCTGGATTATTACATTAATAGATTTGGTTTTAGGCATCAGTGAATACTTTTTTGATTTGCTACAAGTACTATTCCTCAACCAAAAAATATAATTTTTAATGGTTTAACAATGTCTCTTGGTAGACTAATATATGATGGAAATTTCCAGCTTGTTTGCACAAGTGAACTAGCTTATTCTAAATATCATTAGCAATACCAAGTTTATCACAGAATTATCTTTATTGGCTCTAAAGTAGAGGATCTTCATGTTTGTGCTATAGTCATAATTTTTTCCTGTTAGATTGCTTGCTGAAAACTTGAGTGATCTAATGTTGGGTGTGTGGAAGAGTTATTGAATTGTTAGGAAATATGTAGAATAAGAAAATAAGGATTTTACTGTAGAATAGTAGCTAGTGGCTGCTTTTGGGAACCTTGCCCTTTAGGGTTTCTTTGTTATATATACAATGTTAAATTTTGTTCTGTTTAATATCTCATTATTTTCTCAAGGACAAGCATGTATGACTTATTCCAATATGTCAATATACTTTATTAATTAAACACATTTGATATGATGTAACTGGAGTTATGAGATTACACATCTTATTTGAAAAATGAATATGGATGAATTTTTGTTTGTGATGATTAGAGTCCTCTCGTAGGAGAGTTGGTCACTAATGTTTTTTTTTTTTTGTGAGCTTGCTTCCAAGATTTTAATTTGGTGAATCATGGTTACCAATAATGGTTGACAGAGGAATTTAGGCCAGTTAATTATCAATCAGATAAAATTCCTTTTGTAGTAATGGTTAAACAATGTTTCATTGTAGGCTAAAAATTTTTTACTTGTAAGTTCAAGTGAACTAGCTTTTTCTAAATATCACTAGCCCTACCATGTTTATCCCATCATTATGTTTATTATGTCTTAATGTCATTCTGATAGAGTATCTCTGTCTAATGCATGCTAGATTTCTTGAGCTTGAATGTTCTAGTATTGGGTGTGCAGAAGAATCATGGAATTGGTAGGAAACTATTTGGACAAGTGATTAACTATTCTGTGTAAGAATAACAGCTTTTCTTAATCTAATCAAGAGGACAGAAAGGAACTAGTTATCACTCTTGTGAACCATTCCCTTTAGGGTTTTGGGTACCTTCGGTTGTGTTTGTGAGAAAGAGAGTGGCATGAGTACATTCTTAGGCAAGAATCATGGGAGTTGGAGAGAGAAACTCAGGAGGGAAATGATTCAATTGCTTCAAGCTTATTTGCTACATCCTAAGGTATCTTATCCATAAAAAAATCGAGTAAATTCATGTTTATCCACAATTACCACTAAATGTATTAATTTTGGGAATCCTCATCCTAAGTCTTTTACATCCACTCAAATTATAGATAGCCATAGCTTAAACAAAACAAAAACTCCCTTGACTCACCTTAAAGGGGCGGCCATCTTCCATGGATAAGGAGGATTTGTGGGGGTGATTTTATAGTAGTTTCCTTATTTTTCTCTCAAGTTTTGCTTGACTCGCTTTTTAAATTTTAATTCTTAATTACAATTTTTGCAATTTAGTTCTTATTGCTCTTTTTTATTATTTTTCTAACCCTTTCAAAGTTAAACTGGCAAAATTTTCAAGCATGCACTAAATAATTGGAATAATGCTAACGATGATCATATGAGATGCAATCAATTAAAACGAAACGATGAACCCCAATGTAATCTATCAATTAAAATTTTCATGTACATTTTTCTTCCTCTGATATATTATTATATTTTTCCAACTTTGTTTTCGAACAGTATAGACTGCTTGCACATATCTGCCTTCGTGAAATTATTTTTTATCGCTTACTGATGCGGTTTATCAGACTTTTAGCATGCATTGTATAACCATAGATGCAATTTAGCGAGCTATTAGGATGGGCTATTTTTAGCTTACATTGTATAATTTTGACTTGAATCTAACCCAAATAATACTTGGTTAACCCAAACCAGGATTTTTCGGGTTTGATTTTGGTTGGGTTGTTATTGACACCTGTAACATGCTTGGTGCTGATAGCATGTTAAAACTCCAAGCATTGTTATCTTTGGTGTCTTTTGTTTTTGTTTGTTTTTGCTAAGATTTTGTTTAGTTGACTTTAGTTTGGAAAAGCTTAAGTGTTTGATCTCCTGAATCTTTTCTTTTCTTTTGGATTTTGCATTTGGTACTACATTAAACACTGGATTAATAGAAAATCTAAAAAACTCATGCTGTTCATAAATTGAAAGCCAAATCTATATAGTTTGGATATAGCTTAAGATGCTGATGATGATGAACTAAATTTTGGATTTTGGACTTTTGAAAGTTTTCATATCATAGTGCACGCCGCCCTGTTATTTCATTTTTAACTCTGGTTTGATTTATTATTTTCTAGTTGTTTACTTAGCATCATATTGACTTGGTTTCTTTTTTAATTTTTCAGGCTGGGTCTTGTTGCTACAATCAAGGTACTGATGCTGTCACAATCCAATGTTTTTCAGGGAGTATTTTGTTTCCTTGCTTGGATTGATGATGGTTGTGATTGAAGCATATGGATGTTTTGATGGATTTCATGATTGCATTCCTATCCTAAAGATCCTGTGCAAAAGGAAAACCCTTGATTTGCTCTTCTTTGCAAAATCTATTTATTTGTTTGTTAAAGGTTCCTATTCTCTTGTGAATCAGAGTTATTTTGCTGAAGTCATAATTGTTTTTTTTTTAGCAATATGTCTCTCACACACACATTTATGCAATTTACCCCACTTATAGTTTGGGAGTGCGAGCTGGTGACAAACACTTAATTTGGGGTCTTGTTCATTGTGATGCCAAAGAGTCCACGACAGCAAATAACATCCTCATTATCTTCACTTTTTGTTACGTTAAATGGTTGAGTTCTTCATTGATTGCATTTGGACATGTAAACGATTATTTTGTTATATTTTCTAAATATTCCAGTTCAGTGAGTGTTTTAGAATGTCATTTCTGTTGTAATATTAGCCTACTGCTCTCTGGGATAAAATTTAAGTTTATACCATTTAGTGTTGGCGGCTTAATTAGAAGTTGATGTTGTTTTTTTCGTAAAACTGTTTATGTGGGTGTATAAACAGACTTGATGTTTCTTTTTTTTTTTTTGTTTTTTTAATGGTTGATTACAATTAAATTTCTGATAGTGGGGTATGAGAAAACTCTCCACATGAAGTTGTTTTGGAGCATTAAGCGGATGATAATCGTTTGTCATTACAATGTGAAAATTGTTTGTCCTGCTTTATGTTTCTTCCCCTTATTTTTTTTTCATTTATTTATTTTATGCAACTACATGTTTTTTAATATGGTGCATTTGTTATTATATCTTGATATTGAATCAATGCAACAAATAATGAAATAATCAAAAGAAAGAACGCACATATTTTTTGTGGAAAATCCAAGATGGAAAAAACTACAAAGGAGAATTCTTTATATCAAATCTAAATTTCAAGTGTGGAACTTTGGCCAACATAAAATCTAAACAGGAAAAAGAAGTGCCTTGTACAAGACAAAAGAGTGTATTTATAGTCTTTAGCTAGACCCCTTTAAAGAAAATAATTAAAGGGTTGAGGCCTTCAATCTATGTGCTCATAATTTCTTTATTAGACGATAAGCGAGAGCCATAAAATTCGGGTCATAAATTTAGCAATTTCTTTCTTGACACAAATTTCTAAATATGAAGAATAAGATTTTCTCCATTTCTTCCACAATGCTCTAATGATCATGAATGAATACAAATAAAGTCTAAGCAATACTCAAACTTGGCTATTGAGAGTTCCGTAGTGATTATATTCATAAGATTATGATGAGTACTTCTCTTGCTTATAATAATATCACCACGAGTAATAACTTCACAAACGAAGTGATGAAGAAAATCAGTATTCTTGGTTCTCTCATGAAACATCTGATCTTTATTGAGACAAATTACACGGACTATTACACATTAGTGTGGTGATATTCAAATCTTCATAAAGATCTTTAAATCTTCACAAAGTTCTCCAAATAGACCTTTCAACCAGAATGTTTCTTTGCAAGTTCAGTAATTGTCACGTGCCCAGCTTCAGTTCTAGTGCCATTGTTGTCTGTAAAGTAGCATTCCAGCTTAATCGCACAACCACCAACAATAAACATATATTCTGTAGTGACCTCCTTATGTCAATCTCTCCAGTAAAATCTGAATCAACATAGCCAAATACTCTATTTGTAGTCTTCCCGAAATACAAAAAACTTTTTTTGTTTCATATAGATATCTGAGGATACACTGAAGTGCTTTTAAATGTTCTTTACTCAGATTACTCATATATTAGCTAACTGCACTGACTGCATATGATAAATCTGAACAAGAATATACCAAAGCATATATGAGAGATCTCATTGCACTGAAATATGAACTTGAGACATATTCAATCTCATTATCAGATTGTGATTACGAAGCTGATGAGAGCCTAAAATGCGCAGCTAATTTAGTACTAATAGGCGTGTTATTTTGCATATTAAACTTGTGCAAAACTTTCTCAATGCTCCCTTTTTGACCTTGAATTAACTTACCCGATTTTCTCTCTCTGAATTTTCATGCCAAGTATTTTTTTTGCAGCTTCCAATTCCTCTTCCAATTCCTGTGGAGAGTTCTCGAGAAGAAATGTGTTGATATGACTTATATTCAAGTCATTAAAGATATGTATACTAGAGCTGTTACTTGTGTTCAAACTGAAGGAGGATTGACAGAATATTTTCCTATTTCTGTTGGATTACATCAGGGATCGGCTTTAAGCCCATATCTTTTTGCTTTAGTTATGGATGGTCTTACTG
>NEWO01000383.1:207261-226990 GCA_003013225.1 Phalaenopsis aphrodite
GTCGACCATTTGATGATCCGATTAGGAGAGTAGATGTTTTAGATTCGACTTGTGTTAAGAAAGGCAGAGGTAGACCTAGGAAGACTTAGGCTTATTGTATTAAAAATGATCTTAATTTATTAGAACTAAATGAAAATATGACACTAAATAGGACGCAATGGAGAAAAAGGATTCATGTGGCCGACCCCACGTAGTGGGATTAAGGCTTTGTTGTTGTTGTTGTTGTTGTTGTTGTTGTTCCAATTCCTTTATTTCAAACTCACTACTAAGTTGAACTTTTAACATTTTGATGTCTTCTTTATCCTTAACAATTATCAATACATTATCGTCATATAAGAGCAATTAGATAAATGATGCTTTATTATTTTTCTTGAAGTGAACATAGCTTAATCGCACATCCACCAATAGTAAACTTATACCCTGTAGTGATCTCTTTATATCGGGATTTCTAGTAAAATCATAATCAACATAACCAATGACTAGTTGTAGTCCTCCCGAAATGCAAACAAACATCTTTTGTTCCACAGAGAAACCTAAGGATCTACTGAACTACTTTTCAATATTTTTTACCCTGATTACTCATATATTAACTATTTTCATTGACTACATATGATAAATTTGGTCGAGAATATACCATAACATATATGAGAGATCTCATTGCACTTGAATATAGAACTTGAGACATATATTCAATCATCACTTGATTGTGAACACGAAACAATGAGAGCCAAAAATGCGCAGCTAATTGAGTACCAACAGACTTGTTATTTTGCATGCTAAACTTGTGCAAAACTTTCTTAATGTTCCCTTTTTGACCTAGAAATAACTTACATGCCTTTCTATCTCTCTGGATTTTCATGCAAAGTATTTTTTTTTGCAGCTCCGATATCCTTTATCTCAAATTCACTACTAAGTTGAGCTTTTAACATTTTGATATTTTCTTTATGATTAAAAATCATCAATATATTATTAACACATAAGAGGAAGTAGATAAATGATTCTTTATTATTTTTCTTAGAGTAAATACAACTATCAATAACTACTTCTCTTAAACTCATTAGCAATCATGAACGAGTCAAATTTCTTATTCCACTGCTTAGAAGACTTTTAAACTATACGGAGGTTTCTTCAACAAAGAAATATGATCTACTTTTTGTGTAACTATGAAGCCTTCAGGGTGCTATATATAGATGCTCTCTTCAAACTCTCCATGCAAAAACACAATCTTTACATGTAACTACTCAAGTTCAAGATCATACTTAGCCACAATGCCAAGTAAAACTCAATTTCAAATATGCTTGACATCCAGAGGGAATACATCAGTAAAGTCTATACTTGGATTTTGATTGAATCCCTCAGCAACAAACCTAAACTTATATTAGGCATCCTTAACTCCTGGCATGCCTTCTTTCTTTTTAAACATTCATTTGCATCAAATAACTTTCTTACCTTGAGGCAACTTTACCAAATCCTAAGTTTTATTATTGTGTAGGATTTAATCTCTTGCATAACAATCATACACTTAATAAAGAATTGAATTCACCGCTTCTTTAGAGCTAGAAAGTTCTTCAACACTCTTGATAATTTTAGCTATATTTAAAGCACAAACAACCAAATCGACCTCACCATACCTTTAAGGCGGTTTAGTTTCTCTTTTTATTCTATTCTTTGCAATAGAATATTTCAATGGTTGTTGTCGCGATGGTACGAAAGCAACATCACCATGATTATTTGAATTTAACTTAGAAATTATGCTTGAAGTTGTACTTATTTCAATATGAAGCTCCACATGTCTGCTAGACATCTTTTTTTTTATCATCATCGTTATATTTTATAGTAGGTGTTGTATGCAACATGACATATTTATCAAATGTAACATCTCTATTAATGATCATTTTGTTGGTTTTGGGCACCACAACTTTTAACCTTTAACTTTAGTTTTATAACCTTAAAACCAAGAAATACACGTTATAGATCCAGGCTAATTTATCATTTTTAATATGAGCATATGCAAGCCAGTAAAAAATTCTTAAATTAGACTAATCTTCAACCAAATCTCTTGTGAAGTTTTTTTAATAAGAATGAAAGGAGAGCGATTCACCAAGTAACAAGCCGTAGGAACAATTTCAACCCAAAATGACTTAGATAGCTTGAAATTAGAGAGTATGTAGCGAACTTTCTCCGTTAAATTCCTGTTAATATGCTCTGCCACATCATTTTGTTGAGTCATGTGTCAAACTGTGAAGTCTCTCATAATTCCTCTTGATTTGCAGCATACATTAAACTCTCCTTAGCATAAGTGCAACTCATTATCAGTGTATAGTCGTTTGATTTGTTTTTTAGTCAGCTTCTCGATCATAAGTTTCCATTCCTTAAAAATGGTAAAAATATTGCACTTTAGCTTCAAGTAGAAAACTTCTCTAGACAAATCATTAATAAATGCCAGCATATATTTGACATCACTTTCAGATGGTACTGTAGATGGTCATCAAATATCAAAATGTATACAATCTAGTATTTCCTTAGCATTGTGAATGCTAGTATTGAACTTAAACTCTCTTTTGTTTCTCAGACACAATGCTTACATAGCTTCAATTTACTAATATTCTGACAGTTTAAAAGTTATCTTCTACTCAGTTCAACTATTCCATTCTCACTCATATACCCAAGACGCAAATGTCAAATTCTTGTTGCTTCATCATCTAATATGAAATAAGTAGTAAATGCTGCATTACCTATCACTGTAAATCCCTGCAAAACATCTTGACCAACAACTTTCGTCCTTTCATCATAATAAAAGAGCCTTTATTGACCTTTAAAACTACACCTTCACCATTTTCCTTGTACCAATTAGCATCAAGAGTACTTGATGAAAATAGATTCCTTTTCAGATTTGAGACATGACTCACATCTTCAAGTATTCTGATGACTCCCTCAAACATCTTGATTCTAAAAATTTTAATACCAATAATCTTACATGGAGCATTATTGCCCATTAACACAGGTACCTTATAACAACACTATTTCATATGTTGAAAACTAGTCCCTATTTGGACACACATATGAAACATCCAGATTGAATCAAGAACTCAATTATCACAAGGTCCACTGTCAGAGACAACTAGGAGTTCACATTCACTAGCAACTTCTTCAACAATACTAGTTTCACCAGAATGATTTGATTGTTTGCCTTTCTAATTTGAAGTTGCTTTCTTATTTTTGTTTTGCAACTTATAACATTCAATTTTGTTGCGTCATTTTTCTTACAGTAATTGCAGATCTCATCTTTGCTCATAGATTTTGATATACTTTTTGTACAACTACAAAACTCTCTTATTAAATTCTACCTCGAATGTCAAGGCCTTTTCCTTGAGCACTATATTCATCCAGAAGTTGTTTTATCTTTTCTTTTAAAAAAACAAATATTATATACTTCGAGCAGAGTGTCTCTTCCCAATATAAAGTGATATATGTAAATGTTGTATATGATGAAGGTTGCGATCACAACTTGATTAATGTCAACTCTTCATCATCATACTTAAATTCTATTGCTTCTAAATTAGGAATGATTTTCTTGAAAATAGTTGAGTGATCAATAATGGATGTACCTTCCGTCATTTTGTGAGAGTGCAAATGTTGCTTTAAGTGCCACTTAGTAGTCATATACAATTACTCTAATTTCAGTCATAGCACAAAAAATATCATCTTCTTCAAAACATTGTGTAGAATTTGATTAGATAAATGAAGTTGAATTTAAGAAAGAGCCTTTTGATCTTTACGTTGTTTCTCCTCCAACATTCATGATGAGGGCATCTTTTCAAATCCAAGTAGCATGTCGTCTAGATCAATCTTACTCTAAGCCTACTCACATCTTAAATCACCAAAGCTAAAATCTATTAGATCTAAAAGAGGGATGGCGTATTTCATTGTTGTCATCGTCAAGATCAAAACTTGACTTTGATGCCACTTATTATAACTTACTATTGAATCGATGCAACAAAGAATAAGAGCAGCAAAAGAAAGAACACATAAAATTTATATAGAAAACCCAAGATGGAAAAACCCACAGGCAGAAGATAAGAATTCACTATTTTAAATCTAAAATTGCAAGAAAAGAGCTTTGGCCAACATAAAATCAAAGCATAGAAAAGTAGGTGCTTTATACAAAATAAATAAGGGAGGGGGGTATTTATAGTCTTTAACAAAACTCCTTTAAAGGAAATGATTAAAAGGAATCAATAAAACAATGACACATGGATTGCAATCTAAAGACTATTATAAGATCGATTAAAGGGTTCGAAGTTTTTAATTTGCATGCTCATGTGTTTCTTCTAAAATCTCAATTTGTGTGCTCACAGTTTTCTTATAAATATTCAATCCACATGCTCATAATTCTTTTAATAAGATGATAAACTGGACACATAAAATTTGTGCCACAAATGTAGCATTATTTGGTTATAGCTTGTCACTAACGCAAGATGAATTCATGGGGGGCTTGAAAAAGTTTTATTTTCTTCTGAAAATCTGAATTAATTTATACTTGAAATTTTATTTTATATGCGAGGAAAATTATGGATTCCCTTCTAGAGGTATTACTGAGGTATCTTGGAAATAGATCCTTGCATACAATATCATCTAAGGGGTATCAGATTTGCATGCAAGTCCAATTATGGTCTGCATGTCTTTTTGCTGTAGTATACTAGCTGACAAATCCAGTTAATGATTATTTCTGGTGTTAGTGCTCTTGGTGCCACTCCTTAATCAATAGGGACATTTACATACCATCCAATTCATATATATTTACATATCTAACAATTAAACTTTACTTTTTACGTTTGTAGCACCCCAATTCACTCAAATCACATAGAAAATGCCACTATTTTAACTTTTAAAAAGTGAAATACAACTTTTCATGCATAGGTATGGTGGTATAAATGCAAAAAATTGAAATTTAGGTGTTAGATATGTAAATATATAGGAATTAAGTGGTATTTATTTAAATTTCTAATCAATAATGCACTAAGAGAAGACAATTATGGAATCTGGCATAACCCAGATACCAAATAAATGAAAGCAAACTGGGCAAGTTGAAGTGAGTGGAATTTCTGATTGAAGAGGATATTCTTTTTTATTTTTTCTTATAGTTCACATCTGCATTCTCTTTTCATCTTCCTTTGGCTTAGTATGCATTCTGACAATTAGTGTTGTCATTCTCTCTTGATTTTTTGCAAACTATTCATGTTCAACTTGCTAATGTTCTCTGAGTTTGGCTTGTTTCTGAAGCTCATGTTCTGGATGAGCCAAATACAAATATAGCCTAAGCCTGTTCTTGCTAACTTCGTTTGGTTAAGCCACATTAATAATTTGTTATTCCACTCATGATTTTTTTGAATTTTAATTCAACAGTAGTTCAATAAACTGTCGAGTTTAATTCTTTGCTTGGTAACTTCTGATTAATCTGCAAATTTATTTCAAATATTATATGCTGCAGGTTTTTTTATTTGATAACTTGTTCTCTTTCGACTTGTTTATTTTTTTCTAATGTGACTATTACTGTTTTTTTTTTCATGTTTTCGGAATGGACAATTGGCACCTGCTTGATTGAATTAAACAGTTACTGCTATTTTTTTAGTCTCCATGTGGCTTGGTTGTGGTGTCCCCAAACGCTCATTTTTCTTACTTGTTCATGTAGGATCGGGCTAATGAAATATACAAGAAAGTTGAAGATCTCAAGTCCATTAGAGGAAGAAACCAGGATGCCATTTTAGCTGCTTGCTTATATATAGCTTGCCGGCAGGAGGATAGACCTCGCACAGTAAAGGGTACGCAATGATAGTATTCTTTTAATTAATTAATTTATTTATTTTGTTCTTCTTTATCTAATTTTATTTTCTCTATTTTTTATTTCCTAACTTCAAATCAGAAATTTGTTCTGTTGCAAATGGGGCTACTAAGAAGGAAATTGGCCGAGCTAAAGAGTTTATTGTTAAGCAGCTTGAAGTTGAGATGGGCCAATCCATGGAGATGGGAACTATTCATGCAGGAGATTTTTTGGTCAGCTTACTGATATAAGTTATTGAATTTGTTTTCTTTTGGTTGGTGGGACAAGCATTTACTCGTTTTGAAGTTGAGATTGTTTGATATTTGCTCCTTTTGATTTGCGCAGAATTTGTTCTTTAATATCGGTATCAATCTGTAATGCATTTTTTGAATTGGGCGACTAGTTTTATTTAATCATCTTGTCTACCAATTTTTCGCAGAGGCGTTTCTGTTCTCATCTTGGCATGACAAATCAAGCTGTCAAGGCTGCTCAAGAAGCAGTTCAGAAGTCTGAGGAGCTTGATATAAGGTGCATTTTGAATATTGACTCGATGGAAAACTATGCTATCATTATATTTGGTTGTGTTTACTTGAATATTGGATCATTATTTGATCATTGCCTATACAATAATAAGATCTCACCTAATCACTTATTTTATTGTGAAATTAAATGATGCAAAACATAAATGCTCCAATCAGGATAGGGAAATTTAAATGATCAATCGCTTATTATTTGTTGCCCATGGAATTTATCCTATTTTCAGATTATCTGATTTTAAAATATTTAAATTCCGAAAATAAATTAGAGTATATGCTTGCTAAACAAGTTAAATTCTTGTAGTACTACACATTTACTTGAGACATGTTGGAATTGAAAAATAAACGCCTCAGTGCCTTAAGTACGGCGGCTATCTTCTTATATATCATGCAAGTTAAAATGATAAACTATAATCACATTAATGAGGATTTTGCCAATTGTAAGTTTAACGAGGTATATGTTGATTTAACTACTGCCTCATCGTATATGCATAGCAAGAATTTCATTATAAAGTATGAATTTCTTTTTATGAGATCTTGAATTTGCATCCTTGAGTTATTCTTGAGATATTTTCTTAAATTAGATTTACATGATGGTGCAACAAGGCATTTTGGTCGAGATAAGACTAACTTTAATCGCATTAAGAAGGCTTAAAATTATGAGGACTTTAGTGAGATATATATATTGATTTAACTAGTTCATCACCTATGCTTAATATCGATTTTTTGATAAAGGACGGCTTTAATTTTAAGAGAATTCGACTATACATTCCTGATTCATCTTTGGGATATTTTCGTACTTGAGGATTGCATGGAGGTGTTGCAAGCTATTTTGGTTGAGATAAAACTATAACCATGACTAATGTTAGGTTTTATTGGCTTATAGTTTAAAATGTTATGTTATAGATTTAGCGTCACAATTCAGAGTGTACCAGAAGGCTTACATTATTGCTGATTCTATATAAATCTTGGGAGGATGAGATCATGAGCTTTATTCTAGGATAATCATGAATGCTTAGATGATACAATTCTATTTTTTGTAATTGTTATTATCTTTTCAAAAAATGGCTCTTTTCATTCAATGTATTAAAACTGTTTTTGCTTCTCAAATAACTAAATTGTTCTATAATGAATTGGTCAAATTTCATTAATTTTCTATAGTGATTGAATCCGATCGAGATGCAACAATTGTGCGTTACTTTCAGAAATCCCTATGAAAGTAAATGGGAACCTAGTTAAATATTGACAAGCTTATCTTGCACAAAATGATAATTGAACTGAAGTATTTAAGTGGACTCTAGGTTATCCCGTGCACTTTTTGATTAAAGAACAAACATCTAATTGGGATTTGATACTATTTATGTCTGATTTCGTATATAATTCATCTATTAATAAAATCTATGGGCATGAGTCTATTTTAAATTGTTACAAGGTATCAACCTATAAAATAAAATAAAATAAGTTGTTTAGTTCTTATTAAAATTAGTCATTGAATTTTCGAATCACATACCGAAAAAATGAATGATTTGCTTGAAGATGATAATTTTAAATCTGCTGCTCATTTATGGAAATAAGTGGAATTTAAACCAGATGATCAGGCATTGTTGCATTTAAATATATAAAGGTTTCCAACACGGATTTCAAACAATTAATTGCAAGAAATGTAGGGTCGTATAAAAGTCATAAAGCATCTTCACTAGTGCTTGAAAATTGAAAATCTGAGAAGAAAATATTGATTTGATTTGCAATTTATCTGATTTGAATTTATCCAATAAATTTGCTGCTGGTATTGTAGGTTCTTCTCTTTTTCTACCTCTTTCGAGTTACATCTAGCACCTTACCAGACAAGTTTCTTCTGTGTTTTCCTGAAGCTATTTTGGATGATGTGATTGATTTCTACTAATAGTGAATATCAGTGGTATCTTATACATTGGCGTGACAAAAAACACTTTTAACATTTATGCCCAGACTTGTTAATACAGAATTCTCAATTCGGGGCCTACCTGAATCAACAACATAAATAATATAAGTTTCAACTTTCATGGTTACCTATTCTACAAGAATACAGAACTTCTCCATAATGTATGATTTTCCTTATGTAAAGTCCTTATATAATTGCCTCAAGGTAATTTCTTTTTATATTTTTTCTAAACTTGCCACTAATTTTGCTTCTATCACTGATTTACTGGAAAAGTTGTTTCATTTTGGGTGATGTTTTGCTGGCTTGATTGATATTTTGATATTTTGTGGAGTATGATAAATGATATAACTTTTTTCATAATATAAAATTTGTTCACTGTAGTTTATAATTTTTAATTTATATTCTGTTGAATCTCAAATTTTGTTGGACGTAAATTATATTTTGGGTTGATAGAAACCTGCTTTCTGTTTTTACTTTAAAAGCAATTAATTTTTTGCTGTTGTTAATTGTTTTTAAGATCCCAAGTTGAATTAGTCATTTTAGACTCTTGATCATTCTACATCAGAAACACTTTCATTTAACTCAATAATCAAATTTACATGTTACATATCCTAGGCAACTATCTAGGAATAATCAGGCCATTCATAAAATGGTACTACATCCAAAACAATTTGTATGATTGAAAACTAGTATTAAAGGGCACTCGAACTTGAATCCACCGTGATGGAGCAATGAAGCGCAAAGAAGAAATATGAAACATGAATTTGCAAATATAATTTCTCTTAATTGATGAATCGAAGGCAAACTTTAGGGGCCGTTTGGGATCATTTTTATTTTTTATTTTTATTTTATTTTATTTATGTTTTACTTTGAAATAAAAAGAATGTTCGTTGTTGGTTGAATATTTATAAAATACAAAACATCCTACTGTTTTTTTAGTGTTTTTTAAAATAAATTATTTTGCATTTAAAAAGTAAAAGAGAAAATGCATGAAAAATGCACAAAATAAGCATGTTCTTAAAAAAAAAACAAAAATGTGTATTTCACTTTTTAAAAGTTAAAATTGTGGTGTTTTTTTATGTCATATGAAAGATTTGAGTGGTAAAATGTAAAAAGTAAAGTTTAGAAGTTTGATATATAAATATATACGAATTGTGTGCTATGTTTGTAATTCCTATAATTAGTATTGATCAGAATATCAGAGCACTCTTGATTTTTTACAGGAGGAGCCCTATATCAATTGCAGCTGCTGTTATTTATATGATAACCCAACTATCAGAAGAGAAGAAACCCTTAAAAGGTTTGAAAACTATTTTTTTCTTTTTTACAGAACAGGCGACTGAGTCTCCATTTCTTCTTCTGAACAATCTAATGAGTTTTTCACAGATATATCCTTAGCAACAGGAGTTGCAGAAGGTACTATAAGAAACTCGTATAAGGATTTGTATCCGTATGCATCGAGACTCATCCCAACCTCGTTCGCCAAGGAAGAAGACCTCAAGAACCTTTGCAGCCCATAACTCGCCCTTTTAGAAGCTTCTCGGCCGGCATCAATGGCAGAAAATTCTTCACCTGATATTATAATCAACATTTTTTTCTTGTGTTGGAGTTGACCTGAAAGCAGGGGGAATTGCTGGGTTGTGGTTTTAGATTGGGTGTTTTTGACTATTTGTTTGTTAGGGGGAAGAAAGGCCAATCAATTCGGCTTTTTCCTCATTGTTGAAGAATTCTGATTTGTAATAGCTTCATATATTGGTCAAATTTAGAGTATTGTATGTACTTAATACTGACATTTGGTGTTATTTTTCTGTACCTAATGAATGGCCCAAAAAGACTTATTTTGCTGTGCTATTTTAAAGGCTCATGCAAATTGTGGAGCACAATGGACCCATTCCATTTACAGCTTTAACAAAATTTGGGCATTTACTAACCCGAAATCTTAAACGGGTCAGGATATCGAGTCGAATTTGACCCACCCGGCAATTATTTGGGGCCCGACTTTAGATTTTTTGAGTCAGGTTCAGGTTAAGATGACATATGTGGCCAATTTTTGATACCTCTAGGTTTACTATTATGTAATAAGATGAGATTTTTTATCATAGGTTCTTTCTTAAATTTTTCTATATATTTTTCATATAATTAAATGTTTAACCTGAATCTGACCCGATATATATTGGGGTTAACTTGAATTCGGATTTTTCGAGTTGGGCTCGGGTCAGTTGGACCATGGTTTTACGGTTATGTAATGAAATCAATTTTTTTTTGTCGAAGGGCTTTTATGAAATTTCTCTTAGTATTGATTCATATATTTGATTATTTATGTTATAGCAATTACAACTTTAAAATATATATCTTTATGAATCAATTACTAATAGGGGCATTTGCATATATATCACACAATTCTTATGTATTTACATATTTGGCATCTAAAAGTTCATGTTTTTATGCATAGAACTCAATTTTAACATTATATCAAAACTAGTATTATTATTATTATTATTATCATTATTATTAGTATTATTATTATTATTATTATTATTATTATTAATTTTTTAATGTAAATGAAATCTTTTCATGTATAAATGTATGCTATTAAAATGTTATAACTATAAATATCAAACTTTTTCGTGTTAAATATATGAATACGTAAGAATTGTGTGCTATATATATAAGAAGATATCAATTAAAGGAAGTTATCATGATCAACCAAGACAAATGTCCGTCTCTCATTTAAGGACGCCGCCTGACACGGGATTCAGTTTCATTATCCAAACAACGAGGATGGTCATCGTACCGACAATATCTGACATTAGTCGACAATGCCTCATAATCACAGCGTCTGTCAGAGATAAGTCAATAGTATAGTCATTGATGTGACAAAAGTAACTCTCTCATCTCTTTCCTCTAAAAACTCTAATCTGGAATCTCTTCCGTCCGGCTCTTTTCTTATAGCACTCTTCCTACTACCCGATCGTCCGCCGGAATCAACATATGATGTATTTGTAAATTCTTATAATAATAATAATAATTACATTGAAGTTCCGGTTCAAATTTTAATTAAGAACTTAGAAAAAAAAAATTCCTAAAAAATTATTTCTTTTCTCCAAAGCTCAAAATTTTCATCGCTGTTTTGTCTCCAAAGAAGACAAAAAAAACTCTCGTTTCAATTTCCTTCCGTTCTCGTAAGCGATGACACATTCAAGTAAAAAGACAAAAATAGCGGACATGTTCCTAAATAATTAAATAAAGTTTATTTTATTATTAGACTAATAAATTAATTAACAGATTTGTATTATTCTTAATATTTCCTTAATTTATTTTTCTTCTTTTTTTTTTCTCATTGTCATGCTTGCAATTTAGGGTCCATTTGAGGCAGCTTAATTGCTGCAGCGACGTTTTGAAAACGCACCTGACTTGTTTGGGTAAACTGTGTTTCGGTAGCTTATGCGTTTTCAAAACACTGAAAATAACGTTTTCACACCGTGTCTATCTAGCTGTAATGACAGCTTTCTGGCAGTGTTCTGGTTTTTTCAAAAAAATTAAAAAATTGTAATAGCCACGATACCTAGCTTATCAGCAGAGTATTCAATAAGTTGCAGCAGCCCCAAAGAGACACTTAGTTTTTTTTTTTTATGGGGGTATTTATGTATTATTTAAATTTCTAAAATCTATGCTTAATTTTTTTTCTTACATTTATAACATCTAATTATTTTAATTTTTAAAGATTGAAATGAAATTAATGTAATTTGTAAAATATGAACTTAATTTGTTAGATATATAAATACATAAGAATTGAATGGTTTACTTTTTTTTATTCTTATAGCTATTTAGTTTATGTAATTATTATATATTATTTAATTTTATAATATAAATTAAAAAAGTTGAGCCATATGTTTTCTTTATATATATAAAATAAAAGACATTTGCACACATATCACACAATTTATATGTATTTACATATCTAGTACTTAAATATTAATTTTTATATTTATAAGACTCAAATATTTTTCACCACATGAAGAGTATCATTGTTATTAATTTTTTAAATGTTTACATATTTTGATATATAGGCATAAAAAGTTAAAATATAGATGTCAGATATGTAAATACAACAAAAAAAGGGTCAGAGGTAAAAGCATCATGCTGTCAGATTTGAAGTCATCATTTTCCTTTTCTTGAGATCAAATAATTGAATATTATATTCCACTAAATTCCTCCAACTCTTAAGACATATATGTTCTTCTTGTGAAATATATATATATATATATATATATATATATATATATAAAGAAGATCAGATTTCTCTTTCAATGAAGAGTTGGAGGAATTAAGTGGAATATGATATTCAATTATTTGACCTTGATAAAAAGAAAATGATGACTATTCAAATTGGTTTTGTCTGTAAATCACATTTAAGCAAAGGAGCGTAAGACAAGAGAGAGAGGGAGGGAGGGAGGGAGGGAATGCAGAGTATTGAATAGTAATTTATGAGAAGTGTGTAACATTTTATTCATAGAACAATCCCATATTTATAGAGAAAAAGAGTATAATATTTAAGTTACATTAATGTTGGGGGTATATAGATTATTTTAGGTATTTAACAGTATGTGGGCCCAGAGCATGACTTTTCTTTGACTCGGCTGGCTGGACTGACGAGACCTTCATAGGTGTTGTTGGTCGATTAGGCTCATGAGACCAAGTTCAGTAGGCGTTACTGGTTGACCTATCTTCTATTAGTAAGGCATTAGCTCGGTCAGATAAGTCTAGCCGATCAGTTAGTCGGCCGAGTGTCAGTCCTCAACCCTTAATGTAGAACTCTTATTGATAGAGTGATGGTAGGCTATTGGGTAGATGGTGAATCTCCATAATCCGATAGGTAGTCGCTTCTAGATGAAGATATCCTAAGGGATGATTAAGACTTATTATATTGATTCTTGATTATGTTCAAGGGAGACTCTTGGGTGTCTCCGATAGAACACAACCTGAGGGGTTAGATTCTCCTTTGGGTTCGTTTCATCATGCAAAATGACTTGGATCATCGTGTGCTTTGCTTCCAGTCGTGTTATAAAAATGACAACAATAAAACGAAAACCAGATCAAGAAATTACACCAGAAAAGGCGACACAAGATTTACGTGGTTTAGCAAATTTGTCTACGTCCACGGAGCTGTAGAAGATTTTATTAGCTGAGGAAATTACACCGTCGAGCGCCTCAACGTTTACAAAAAAACTCTCTTCTCCTCTATCTCTCTCTCTCTCTCTCTCTCTCTCTCTCTCTCTCCTCTCTTCTCCTCTCTCTTCTCTTCTCCTCTCTCCTCTTTCTCTCAAGCCGCGTGAGAGAAAAATCAAAGGAATTCCTTCCTTAGCAAACCCAAAGAAAACAACAACAGCAACCTTTTCTCTTATTTTCCCTTACAAGCTACAACCGAGAATTTGGTTTTTGGAGAGGAAACTTTTGCAGGCCTTTTGCTTTGCTCTTTATAAGAGGTACAAAGTAGCTTAAAAAGGTAATTCCCAATGAGAAAACCAACAGAGGGAGAATGCTTTGGTGGGACCGCGTGAGGGAGATGGCGAGACCGCGTGAGCAGGGAGGCGGGAGGGCTGAGCGGGAACAATCAAAGCAGATAAAAAAAACAAAAGAAAAATCGTGATTAGCAAATCAGATAATTTGCCTAAGCTACAGTGGTCCGGGCTCCACACCTTTGTTAACAATTCTCCCACTTGGAGACTGGGACACTGACTGCATCATCTACTGACTGCACCGCTCTTTTTTTTTTTAAAATGTGATATCCTCCACCTCTACAACTCAAAGGCCATGTCTTCAAGCTAGAAGACCAGCTGAAGTCGAGCATAACTTCAGTTTCTCAAGTGTGACGCCCTTGGTCAACATATCAGCAGGATTCTTGCTTCCACAAATTTTCTCAAGCAGTAACTATTTGTCATCTAACAATGATCGAATAAAGTGATACATGATCTGAATGTGCTTGGTCCTTGATTGAAATGTTGGATTTCTAGCTAAGAATATAACGCTCTGACTATCACTATAGAGAGTCTTTCTGAACCTCCTTACCTAATTCCGCCAAGAAACTCTGTAGCCATTTCATCTTCTTAGCAGCCTCTAACACTGTAACATACTCAGCCTCTGTAGTGGAAAAATAAATTGTGTTCTGTAGATTAGAGCCCCATGATACTGTAGTACCGCAAGAGTATAAACATAACATGTAGTACTCTTCCTACTGTTAATGTCTCCAGCTAAATCTGCATCAACATAACCCTGTACTTCTAGGCTCTTTCCTAAGAAATACAAACAGGTTTCTGAAGAGCCTTTTAGATATCTCAAAATTCACTTCACAGCTTCTCAATGTTCCTTCCCTAGATTACTCATGTATCTGCTCACAACTCCCATTGCAAGGGCAATATCTGGTCTAATACAGACCATAACATACATAAGTGAACCAATAGCTGAAGCGTAAGAAACTTTACTCATGTAATCTTGTTCCTCCTCTAACTTGGGTGATTGATTTTTGATGAGTCTGAAGTGACTGCCTAAAGGTGTGCCAACTGGCTTGGCCTTGTTCATATTGAACCTGCTAAGCACCTTTTCTTACATATTCAACCTGTGAAAGTATCAAAGTGCCTTTGACTCGATCTCTGACAATCCTCATGTCAAGGATTTGTTTTGCCGCTCCCAAATCCTTCATTGCAAAGTGCTCTGACATCTGCTTCTTCAGATTATTGATCTCATAAATGCTGGCCCCTGCAATAAGCATATCATCCATATACAACAACAGGATGATATAGGAATGGTCAAAGTACCTGACATAGCAACAGTGATCTGCCTGACATCTGTTATATCTGGCATTTTGCATGAAATTATCAAACTTCTTGTACCATTGTCTAGGAGCTTGCTTCAAACCATACAAGCTCTTCTTCAATATATAAACTGAATCTTCTTTTCCTTGTACCACGAACCCTTCAGGCTGGTGCATATAGATGTCTTCTTCAAGGTCTTCATGAAGAAAAGCTGTCTTCACTTTTAATTTCTCCAGGAATAGATCTTCGGTAGCAACCATAGCCAGGGCCATCCTGATGGTTGTGAGCTTTACCACAAGAGAAAAGATCTCAGAGTAGTCAATGCCTTGATTCTATTGAAAGCCTTTTGCAACAAGTCTGGTCTTGTACCTTTTACTGCCATCAGACTCAGTCTTTACCCGGTACACCTACTTGTTGTGCAATGCCTTCTTCCCTGGAGGAAGTTTTGTTAGATCCCATGTCTGATTTCTCAGCAGGGAATCCATCTCCTCTTTCATGGCCAGCTCTCACTTGCTAGAATTTCATCTGCTAAGGTTTCTTCATAGCTTTGTGGTTCTCCATTATTTGTCAGTAATATGTAATTTAAAGTTGGTGAGTAACGCTGGGGCGAATTCCTGCTTCTGACTGACCTCCGAACGGCGACTGTAGTAGTGAATGACTCTGGACCTATCTGCGAAATAATAGGAATGGGTGCCCTGGACCCATTCTCCTCCTCATTCCCATCTCTGTCCTGCTCTGTGTCCTCTGGTAGATTGTCGAACTCCACGAACTCTAACTCCTGAGGAGCTACACTAAAATTTGTATTGGCATTTTTCTTGTACATCATCTTCTCATTGAAAATCACATTTCTGTTTCTGATAATCTTCTGATCCTGATCATCTCAGAAACGATAACCAAATGTTTCGTCTCCATAACCAATGAAATAACATTTCTTTGACTTAGCATCACGCTTGCTACGTACATCAGGATTGATTAGCACATAAGAAAGACAACCAAAAGTTTTAAGATGAGAAAATTTGACCTCTTTGCTGCTCCAGATCTCCTCAGGTAGTTTACAGTCTAATGGGACAGATGGCCCTCTATTAATCAGGTAAACTTCAGTGCTGATCGCATCTGCCCAGAAGGTTGGTGGTAGTCCTGCATGCAATCTCATGCTCCTAGCACGCTCATAGATGGTCTTGTTCATGCGTTCTGCAACTCAATTTTGTTGTGGTGTCCCCGGATATGTCTTCTCCATTCTGATACCTTGAGCTGTACAGTACTCCTTGAACCCACCATCAATGTACTCACCACCATTGTCAGATCTCAAACATTTTAGTTTTAGATCTGTCTCTGTTTCAATCATGGCCTTCCAAGTTTTGAACACAGAAAATACATCAGATTTATGCTTCAGAAAGGAAACACATACATTTCTGTTGTTGTCATCTATGAATGTGACGTAATAGCGAGAGCCTCAAAGAGATGCCACTAGGGAAGGTCCCCACACATCGGTGTGTACCAGTTCTAGTTTTCCTACCTTTAGCACCCTGCCACCTTTCAGGAAACTGACCTTCTTCTGCTTCCCCATGATGCAACTTTCAGACATGCCGAAATCAACAGACTTCAGTTCTGGTAGCTTGCCTCTGGATTGAAGCTCTTTCATACCTCTCTGACTCATGTGTCTAAGTCTGCAATGCCACATGTCTGTTGTGCTCTCTGCAACTGTGGTATCAACATTGTTAATTAGACCAGTTGTCATATACCAATCTTCTTATCCCGAGCTAGTACTAGTACTCCTTTAGTAACATTCCAGGTGCTATCAGAGAACACTACTGAATGACCTCCCTCATCAAGCTCCCCAACAGATATGAGGTTCTTTTTCAGTTCAAGAATGTGTATAACTTTTTGCAGGATCCATTTGTTTCTGTTAGGGAGTGCAATTTCAACATCTCCCATCCCCACCACGTTCAAAGTTGCTCTATCAGCCAGGTACACTTTCCTAAAGTCACCTGAAACATAGTTTCTTATTAACTCCCGGTGAGAAGATGTGTGAAAAGAAGCCCCCGAATCCATTATCTAGCCGTCAATAGAGTTATGAACTGCAAGAAATAACGCATCCTGCACTTCTTCAGTTACAGCGTTAACACTGACGTTCTCTGTCTTCTTAGGATTTTTATAGTTCTTCTTTATGTGGCTTGGCCTTGTTCATATTGAACCTGCAAATCACCTTTTTCACATATTCAGCTTGTGAAAGTCTCAAAGTGCCTTTAACTCGATCTCTAACAATCCTCATGCCAAGGATTTGTTTTGCCGCTCTCAAATGCTTCATTGCAAAGTGCTCTGACATCTGCTTCTTCAGATTATTGATCTCATAAATGTTGGCCCCTGCAATAAGCATATCATCCACATACAATAATAGGATGATATATGAATGGTCAAAGATGCATACAGTGATCTGCTTGGTATCTGCCATATCCGGCATTTTGCATGAAATTATCAAACTTCTTGTATCATTGTCTAGGAGCTTGCTTCAGACCATACAAGCTATTCTTCAATCTACAAACTGAATCTTCTTTTCCTTATACCACGAACCCTTCAGGCTGGTGCATATAGATGTCTTCTTCAAGGTCTCAATGAAGAAAAGATGTCTTCACATCTAATTGCTCCAGGAATAGATCTTCGATAGCAACCATAGCCAGGACAATCTTGATGGTTGTGAGTTTTACCACAGAAGAAAAGATCTCAGAGTAATCAATGCCTTGCTTCTGTTAAAAGCCTTTTGCAACAAGTCTGACCTTGTACCTTTTACTACCATCAGGCTCAGTCTTTACCTGGTACACCTACTTGTTGTGCAATGCCTTCTTCCATGGGGGAAGTTCTATTAGATCCCATGTCTGATTTCTCAGCAGGGAATCCATCTCCTTTTTCATGGCCAGCTCCCACTTGCTAGAATTTTCATATGCTAAGGTTTCTTCATAGCTTTGTGGTTCTCCATTACTTGTCAGCAATATGTAATTTAAAGTTGGTGAGTAACGCTGCAGCAAATGCCTGCTTCTGACTGACCTCTGAACGACGACTAGAATAGTGAATGACTATGGACCTATCTGCGAAATAATAGGAATGGGTGCCCTGGACCCATTCTCCTCTTCATTCTCATCTCTGTCCTGCTCTGTGTCTTATGGTAGATCGTCAAACTCCACGAACTCTGACTCCTGAGGAGCTACTCCAGAATTTGTATTGGCATTGTCCTTGTACATCATCTTCTCATTGAAAATCACATTTTTACTTTTGATAATCTTCTGATCCTGATCATCCCAGAAACGATAACCAAATATTTCGTCTCCATAACCAATGAAATAACATTTCTTTGACTTAGCATCAAGCTTGCTACGTACATCAGAATTGATTAGCACATAAGAAAGACAACCAAAAGTTTTAAGATGAGAAAGTTTGACCTCTTTGCTACTCCAGACCTCAGGTAATTTACAGTCTAATGGGACAGATGACCCTCTGTTGATGAGGTAAACTGCAGTGCTGATCGTATCTGCCCAGAAGGTTGGTTCTATTCCTACGTGTAATCTCATGCTCCTGGCACGCTCATTGATGGTCTGTCGACACTATTTTTGGTATGGGGTTTGCCCGTAAGAAGCTGTCGGTCATCAAAATTGAAATTCCGTTGTCCGCTTCGGAAGGACGTTAAAAAATTTAGTTTTGAAAAAGATGAAATCAAACTGACCCCATAATTTTCATAGTTTGAATGAAAGAGCGTTTTACCTCAAATCATGTATCTATCCCGAAGGATGAACATAAGAATTGAGGATGAGGCTCGATCAAATAAACTAGAGAAAGTTATGACATCCGTTTGATCTACGACACCAATGTATTGGCCGACAAGTTCCCCTATTTAATATAAGGAATTAAATAGGGTTTATTATGCTGGGTTCGGGAAAAGCTTCCTATAAGGGCAAGCCCCTATAGTTAATTACATCTTAGATAACAGAAGTTACTTAAGAATACTCTCAATAGAATCAAGAAAAATTTCCTTCAAGGAGTTCAAATGATAAGGATATTTCAAAGATATTGGATGGAGAAATATAAAAGGGATTGGTTCAAATTTGGAACATTTTGTTTTGAAGTCCAAAGGAGGAGATACTAGAGGATGTCACAGATTCGAAGGAAAACTTCGGTGACTTCCCAAACTATCTTATTATTTGGATTCAATTTAGGAGAAATTATTTAAATGTTCCATCCTGCAATTTTTATTTATTAGGATTTACATTTGTGTGAAGCAATCAACACAAATAACCTTAAAGATGTGAGGATTTAAGTCATGACAACCGACTACCTCAGAATCCTAAGGCAAGTTTAGGGCTTATATTATACAATATGGTTGTACAAAGGCCTAAAAGATGTGTTTGAGGATTTATGTTGTATTTAGCAAACAACCTCGAATTCATATGGCTTTGTTGTTTTAAAGCTGAGGAAGGGATGTATTAGTGTAGATCATCTTGCTGTTGAAGATGGCCGGGCTGCCTACCATGTAAGCTCCAAGCTCTTCGTTGTAGCAGAGTTCAAGTTTTCTAGGTCATTTGGTTATAATGTCAAATCAGGTGACCCTATGGTTAAAGTTCTTTAAATTTTATTATGGGCATATTAAAGT
>NEWO01000383.1:230400-244849 GCA_003013225.1 Phalaenopsis aphrodite
AGGTGTCAAGCAGAGGGGTCCTCAGCTCAATTTGAGCTGAGGTGGCTTCTTGGCATGAATTTGGGTTTTAGCCATGTGGGGGCTCACGGTTTTGAGCTTTTGGCTTGGGTTAATGTGGATAACCAAGGGTTGAACCATGGTTAAAGCTTATGATGCTCAGTAAAAATGGCACCATAGAGTTTAGACATGTGGTATGGCAAGTACATTGATTTAAACCCCTCTTTATCTCTTTAAAATTTTTTTAAAAAATTTTACCCATGGGATAAATATCAATCCTAACCATGGGTTGATAGCTGGCTTTAAACTCAACCCTAGGGTCTAAGGTGAGTCATGGCAAGGCTCATTTGACCATACTGCTTTGGCCATAATTGGTTTAGGTTTGGTCATAAGTCCAAAAAGGTGCATATGGCCAAATCTTGTGTTTGGGCTAGGTTAGGCATGCCAATTAGCCCAATTAAATATGTCATTTGGTGTAGGGGACCATGAGGAACAACTTTCATGAAGGGTGAAAGTCATTTTGAGGTCAATTGGTTAATCAATTTGGTGGATTTTTGGTTTTGGACCCATTTTAAGCATGTTGGGCTAAGTTTGGGTCAAACCTGGGCTAGCCATGGGCTAAGTCCAAATTGATTGTTGTGTTTGGTGTAAAACATCATAATGAACAATTTTCATGAAGGATAAAAATTATTTTGGGGTTGATTTGGTGGTTAATTTGGATGGATTTGGTGGGTTTTGATTTTAGACCCAAATTAGTCATATAGATCTAACTTGGGTCAAACTTGAGCTAGCTTTGGACTAAGCTCAAATTGATTGTTTTATTTGGTCACAAATGACCTTATAAAGGATTTTCAACAAAAATTGGATGCCAATTTGAAGTCTAAGGCATTCAAATGTTGAATTTTGGGGTGTTAGCCAATATTGGGGCTAATTTGGGAATTTTGGATTTAGGCCAAAATTAAATGGGTTTGAGGCTTCACCAAGGCCAATTGATGGTGGATTTTGATGTATAAGAATGTTTTAAGGATTTTTCAATATAAAATGAAGCCAATTGACTAGGCTATGGGTTCACTTGGGTGAGATTAAGTCATATGGTCAAAATTGGGGGTTTTGACCCAAATCAAAATTGGGCTCCAATTATGGACCAATTGATCTTGGATTTGGTTTAAATTGGTCACATGTAAGGTGAATTTGAGTTTAGGATTAAAATTGGGGAGATTGGATCCAAATTGATGGACATTTAAAATAAATTTGGGGAAATTGGGTCTTTAAAGGCAATTTGGGGGTTTTGGTCAAAATGGTCAAATTGGTCAAATTGAATCCAATTGATGGGTCCAAATGGGTTTTGAGGACATTTGGAGTGATTTTGGAGGTTTTAGGAAAGTTTGGGATACCAATGGTATTTTAGTAATTTTGGTAATTTTGAGGGTATTTTGGCTAAAGATGGCCAAATTGACCAAATTGGGCCATGTGGTAGTTCAAAGAAATAAAATCGAGAATATTTGGGATTTATTGGGATTTTATGGGAATTTTATGGGATTTTTGGATTTTGGATTAAAGGAATGTCTTAAGAGCAGTTAGGTAATTTGGGGGTGTCTGGGGCAAAAGACCCAAGATTAGTATTTCAAATAGAATTGGATAGCTATCCATTCTAAATAAACCAAGGATCAATAAAACCCTCATTTCGAGATCTTATGTATTGGTTTTAGCCAGAATATTGTGAGGATATCGTGTACCCTAACTCCAAACTAATATCCAGGGTCAATCCTAAGGCCAAGTAGTCCTATAGGAACTCTTCTTGAATTCTCTCATAATGATCTTACCTACTATATTCTAGAGGTTAAGACTAATATGTGGAACTTCAAGCTAAGTAAAGGGAAGAGTTTTTTGAATTTCTAATGGTGGGGGTACCTTTTCTAGTTTTCTAAGACTAGTCAATAGGAAAGTCCTATGGCTAGACCTAGGATACTAAAGAAGTTTCTAGACCTCAACCAAAAGTGAGGTCAACATGGTCCTGTTCATGCGTTCTGCAACTCCATTTTGCTGTGGTGTCCCCGAAATTGTCTTCTCCATTCTAACACCTTGAGGTGCACAATACTCCTTGAACCCACGTACTCACCACCATTGTCAGATCTCAAACATTTTAGTTTTAAATCTGCCTCTGTTTCAACCATGGCCTTCCAAGTTTTGAACACAGAAAATACATCAGATTTATGCTTCAGAAAGTAAACACATACCTTTATGTTGTGGTCATCTTTGAATGTGACGTAATAGCGAGAGCCTCCAAGAGATGCCACTGGGGAAGGTCCCCACACATAGGTGTGTACCAATTCTAGTTTTTCTGTCTTTGGCACCCTGCCACCTTTCAGGAAACTGACCTTCTTCTGCTTCCCCATGATGCAACTTTCACACATGTCAAAATCAACAGACTTCAGTTCTGGTAGCTTACCTCTGGATTGAAGCTCTTTCATACCTCTCTGACTCGTGTGTCCAAGTATGCAATGTCACATGTCTGTTGTGCTCTCTGCAACTGTGGTATCAACATTGTCAATTAGACCAGTTGTCATATATAGCGTACCAGTCTTCTTACCCCGAGCCAGTACCAGTGCTCTTTTTGTAACCTTCCAGGTGTTATCAGAGAACACTACTGAATGACCTCCCTCATCAAACTGCCCAACATATATGAGGTTCTTTTTAAGTTCAGGAATGTGTCTAACCTTTTGGAGGATCCATTTGTTTCTGTTATGGGGTGCAATTTCAACATCTCCCATCCCCACCACGTTCAAAGCTGCTCCATCAGCCAGGTACACTTTCTCAAAGTCACCTGAAACATAGTTTTAACTCCCAGTGAGAAGATGTGTGAAAAGAAGCCTCTGAGTCCAGTATCCAGTCGTCAACAGAGTTATGAACTGCAAGCAATAACGCATCTTGCACTTCTTCAGTTACAGCGTTAGCACTGACGTTCTCCGTCTTCTTAGGATTTTACAGTTCTTCTTTATGTGGTCAGTTTTGCCACAATTCCAGCAGGTTGCTTGTTGACCAGGCTTTGACTTGCTCTTGCTTCTATGCTTTGATTTTGACCTTCCTCTGTTTGAGTTCCTGTCTTGTGATCTCCCTCTGGAATCAACATTCAATGCTGAACTCGAACCTGAGATCTTTCCAGAATCTTTCCTGCGCACCTCTTCAGCAACAATCAAGTCACGAATATCATCATATTTTAGTTTGGTTTTACCTGCAGAGTTGTTAACTACCATTCTCATGGCTTCCCAGCTATTTGGTAACGAAGCCAACAATATCAGCACACAAATCTCATCGTATCAATTTCAACAGACGATAATTGATTTGTAATAGTGTTGAAATCATTCAAATGTTGAACAACTGACACACCTTCCGCTATCTTTATTTTGAATAACTTTTTCATCAAGTGCACTTTGTTATTCGCCGATGGTTTTTCATACATACTTGATAGGGTCGCCATAAGATCTGTCGCCGTCCACTCCTTTATGACATTGTCAGCAACGGATCTCGATAGAGTTAATTGAATAACCCCCAGAGCCTGTCGATCCAACAGATTCCAATCAGCCTCTTCCATCTTCTCCGGTCGCTTTCTCAGTAGTGGAAGATGAATTTTCTTCCCATAGAGGTAATCTTCTATCTACATCCTCCAATATCCAAAATCTGTGCAGTCAAACTTCTCGATCCTTGAAACTTTCACTTCGTCTCCGACCATCGTTCTTCCTCAGATCCGAACCGGGGCTCTAATACCAATTGTTATAAAAATGACGACAACAAAACGAAAAACAGATCGAGAAATTACAGTAGAAAATGCGACACAAGATTTATGTGGTTTGACAAATTTGCCTACGTCCACGGAGCTGCAGAGGATTTTATTAGCTGAGGAAATTACACCGTCGAACGCCTCGACGTTTACAAAAAAACTTTATCTTTTCTCCTCTCTCTCTCTCTCCCATCTCTTCTCCTCTCTCCTCTTTCTCTCAAGTCACGTGAGAGAAAAATCGAAGGAATTCCTTCTTAGCAAACCCAAAGAAAACAACAACAGCATCCTTTTCTCTTATTTTCCCTTGCAAGCTACAACCTAAAATTTGGTTTTTGGAGAGGAGACTTTTGCAGGCCCTTTGCTTTGCTCTTTATAAGAGGTACAAAGTAGATTAAAAAGGTTATTCCCAATGAGAAAACCAACAAAGGGAGAGTGCTTTGGCGGGAACGCGTGAGGGAGATGGCAGGACCGCGTGAGCAGGGAGGCAGGAAGGCTGAGCAGGAATAGGCTTTAAAATCAAGTAATTTGCCTAAGCTATAGTGGACCGGGCCCACACCTTTGTTAACAGGTCGAACCGCTCAGGTCTGAGCCATTTTTTTTCCTTCGCCTTTAAATATTATAGAAAAAAATAAAAAAAAATAGTTGCATAATATTTTAAATTATTGGATGAAAGTTACAAAAACTTATTCTTTAAAAAAAGAAATTAGAAATTCTAAAATGATAAAATAAAATGAAAATGAAATTGATGTAAAGTGGCCATGATATTATTTAAGTAATATATTTAAAATAAAAGATGTGGCTTAGCATAGAGAACTCTATAATCTATATATTGTAAAATAATCTAAATACCATATTCGATTTTACAAAATTAATTTTGAAATCGATAAGCGGAAACGAGATAGGATCATACATGCCTCCAGCCATAACTTAAATGAACAGAGTTTACACTCACAGCTCACACGACAAATTTTGTGTTATAGATCTTCTAAGCTTTTCTCACTCACAACCCGATGGTGCAAATAAAATGAAGAGGAGCAAGCTTAGGGACCAAAACAACAAGCATCACATCTAATTTATAGTGCTCTGCCCATCACAGAGTTCAATGGATGTGACCACATTATGGAATGTCACTAAATTCATGTGTTGAACTTAGACACTATATGAACCACATTCTAAAAATTATTTCTCTTAAAAACACCAAGGAATTCCAACAGTTATTGAAATTAATTTGAAAATTTCAATGGGTATTGAAATTAATTTGGGAATTCCAAAGGGTATTGTAATTAATTTAGGAATTCCAAAGGGTATTGAAATTAATTTGGGAATTCCAAAGGGTATTGAAATTAAAATAGAGTTTTAATTAATTTGGGAATTCTAAAGAAATAAATTTAATTCCCATCATTAACTAATTTGGGAATCTTAAAAAAAAAATCCCAACATATATAGTTTCAAATTAAAATTAGAGGTACTACATATATTTAGTTTTATAAAAAGGTATAATAAATAATTACTTGTTGTCAAAAAGATGAATCCAAATAGAACTTATTCATTCCCTCCCTTAATGAAGCAATATCAGCCTCACACTGTTTATCTTCCTCTATAAAATCAACAAGAGAGAATGACAGAGAGTGAGCCAAGAACAGAGATGGTAGCCACAGAGAAGAAAAGCAAAGGCCATGCTCTTGTGCTACCATACCCAAGCCAAGGCCACATCAATCCCATGCTCCAATTCGGCAAACGCATCGCCTCCCACGGCCGCCTCGCCACCGCCGCCATCACTCGCTTCATCGCCTCCACCACAACTCCCAACGCTGGCCATGTCGCCATAGAAACCATCTCCGACGGCTTCGACGATGCCGGCTTCGCTTCCGCCCCCACCATCCCCGACTACCTCGCAAGCCTCGAATCAGTCGGTTCTCAGACCTTAGACGACCTTCTCAGCTCGCTCGCCGAGAGAGGCCGGCCTGTGTCCCTACTTGTCTATGACGCCTTTCTTCCGTGGGCAGTTGATGTCGCGAGGCGGCACGGGGTGGCCACGGCGGCGTTCTTCACGCAGTCGGCGGCTGTCGAAGTTATATACTGCCACGCGTGGGAGGGGAGGCTGAAGTTTCCGCCGGGAGAGGTGGTGGAGAAGTTGCCGGGGTTGCCGGAGATGGAGGCGGAAGATCTGCCGTCGTTTCTGGCGGCGCCTCAGGTGTTATATGGTGCTTACTTGGAGATGGTGTTGAAACAGTATAAGAACTTGGAGGAAGCTGACATAATGCTTATTAACTCATTCTATGAGTTGGAAGCTGAGGTAAGTGAAATTTGGCCATTCCTCGTATTAAAATAATCAAAATTGCATTTTTTTCCCCCCCCCAATATTGATGAAAGTTGAAATTAAATTAAATAAAAAAAAATGATTAATATTTTAAATCAAAAATGACATAAATATACCTCCTTTCTACCAATTAGGGGCTTAAATGAGCCCAACACGGCCGAGCGAGTGAGCTCCTGTTCGACTCATTTATATTTCGAGCTCAAAAAGTGTTCGTCTTCAACTCGTTTGTTTATCGTGTCAAATAAGATCTGTTTCACGAACAAAAGATCATTTTGATAACCTTAATCATATAGTCATAAGATGTTAAGGGTTGGGCAAGATTTAAAAATTTTTGTTTATACTAAAACATCATTTAAATTTATTTTAATAATTTTTATTCTATTTTCTTAATTAATACTTCTAATTGATTATAAATTTTTATAGCCTTATATTCAATTATTTTTTTAAAAAAATAGTACTCATCGGTGTATATACACACATATATCTATAATTAATGAGTAGTGTTTCGAGCCAAAACGAGCAAAACACGAACGAAAAAAATTTTATTCGTGTTGGTTAACTTAACGAATGAGCTGAACATAAAATTCTTAACGAACCGAACACAAACAGCTCACACCAACCAAACCTTGTTGCAGGAAATGAACTGGTTAGCTTCAGTGCGACGCGCAATAACAATCGGGCCAACAATACCCTCCGCCTACTTAGACAACCGCATCCCCGACGACCACAGATACGCCATCGATCTCTTTCGCCCAGAAACCTCTGCCTGCAAATCATGGATCGCTTCGCTCCCACCAGCATCGGCCATCTTCGTCTCCTTCGGCAGCATGGCCACTCTCTCTGCTGCCCAATTCGCCGAACTTGCCTTCGGTTTGGCTGCAACAAACCGCCCATTTCTCTGGGTAGTCCGCTCCTCAGAAAAAGATAAATTGCCTCCGGGCTTCCCAGACAGTACTGTAAAGAAAAATGGGGGTATGTTGGTGAGTTGGGCTCCTCAGCTGGAGCTTCTTGCAAGCGGTAAATTTGGCTGCTTTGTGACACACTGTGGGTGGAATTCAACAATGGAGGGATTAGGTTTGGGAGTGCCGATGGTGGGGTTGCCGCAGTGGACGGATCAATGTACTGATGCGAAGTATATTGAGGAAGTGTGGGGGGTTGGGGTGCGTGCCAGGAAGGGGAAGGATGGGATGGTGGGGAGGGAGGAGGTGGAGAGGTGTGTGAGGGAGGTTATGGAAGGGGAACGAAGTGAGGGGATTAGGAGGAGGGTGGGGGAGTGGAAGGAGGCTTCGAGGCTGGCCATGGATGATGGTGGGAGCTCTGATCGAAATATTACGGAGTTGTTGGATAAGTTCTGTTGATGGCGAAAAGTTTGCATATGGGGATTAATACTCCTTATAATTTCTTTGTAACCTACCTATAATCTATCTGTACCTTCTAGTAAGTTACACGCTTATGTTTTCATATATTTGTATGTTACAGATAGATTACAAGAATGTTACAAGGGGTATAACGTAGATATAACACCCTAATACCCTTTGAATAACCTCTCTGACGTATGCAACGCTGCATTCGTCTTACGTACGCAAATTTTTCTTCAGTTGATATGATGATGAGAATAATTTTCTTAACAAATAATGAATAAGATTGAATGGAAGAAGTGATTTTCAATTTGGTTTAATTCTTGTGTGGATCAAAGATGGTGTCTTTTTTCCATTGTGTTTTGGTTATGTTCACATTATTTCATTTCTTATTTTATGAAGTGATGAAACTGGATGAATAGATTTATTTAAATTTCATAAATAAGCTCAATTTAATGCTTGTCAATAAACTCAATTAAAGCTTGTAAATAAATTCTATTTAAGTTTGATTTAAATAATATTTAGATTAAATTATAACTCATGATGCATAAAAAAGATAAATACTTATTGTTTAATTGTTCTTTTTTTTGTTCTTTTGTATATTTATTTTAGTTATTCATTTAGTAACCCTTTCATCGAAAGACTCCTTTGTTTTTATAAGTTCAATACGTAACACCTCAACAAAGCTGGTTTGATTAGAAAATAAATAGCTCATATATAATATTTACTAGTTTGCTTGATAAGCCTCATTTAGTTAAAAAATATATAGTATTAGCAAATTGATATGAGTGAATTGGTATGAGTGGAGATCCTTCACATAAGAACATGAATGCTTATAATTATTTTTTTTTAATAAAATATTTTTCATATGTTAAAAATATTTTTTTTTGGTTTATTTATATGTTGGTAGGTTTCATCACCAATAACAACAACTGAAAAGGGTTAACAGTGATAAAAAAAGGCTACTGATGAGAGTAACTTGTGATTGAAGTTATTTTTAAAATACTCAACTTATCAAAAAATTAGGATGGATGTCTTTTAAAATATATTTTTTTAAAAAAAATACTATATATAGATGATCCCATATAATTCGTGAATCTATACAACCTGGGAGATATTTTGCGAAAGAGGTTGAAGGGAGCCAAAGATTTTTAAAGAGTCTTTCTCACTCAATTATGACAAAGAAAAAAGAGGAAGATTGGAAGAAAGGGGGGAGAAAGAGAGAGAGAGAGGTCCCCTACATTTCTCAATTTACCTCTGATATATACTACATAGAGAGTCTATGCCCAAGAAGCAGTCTAAAGAATAAATAAAGAATATATCGTAGATTGTACTATACAAAGCCTACAGACATTTGAGTTGATAAAACCCTAAACCTGGATGTCATGCTGCTAATTAATAGATATGTATGATGATGAAACAAAGTTCTCTCTTCTTTTTCTTAAAGAACTAGTCAACGAGTTTGGTGATGCAACTAGGTATCAGTGAGCTCGGTAGGTGGTCTTTATTGGTATAGCAATTTCAGTAAAAGAACTCAAAAAGTATTAGTGAGCTCAGCTTTAGAAGCTCGCCTGAAGCCTCATGATTAGTGAGACCTATCAGAGGAACTCGTGTAAGTGCTTGCGAGCTTCAAAGTTGCTTGCTAGGTTGTTCTGAATGACAAAACGCTTTGTAGATTGTCATCTCCAAAAGTATGGCTAATCACTATAATTGGCCCAGTCATAGTTAGGACATCAACGACATGGTTAGTGTACTTGATTCATTAGGCCCGTGAAGCCTATTTACTACTTGGGCTACCTTATTGGTGAGGAAATATATTTTTGGATATACATTTAGTTCCTCGAGTCTCTTAGCTCTTTGATAGAATAGTGCGAGAAAATGAGAAAATTAGAGAAGTAAAAAAAAAAGAATGAGAAGATAAGTTACTTTTATGGGTTATTAAATAAACAATAAAATCAAAGTGAGTGATCTACCTGATTGGTACTCAATAATAGATTTGCTATGTATTCGATTGTAATAACATTTTTCTCCATTGTCAAGTCTTATTATCCTAGCTTTATAGAACAGTCGTGAGAGTACGTTATTGGGCTTAAACTTTCCTTCCTCTAGTGGCATTGTTTGCTACACCTATAAAGAGTAGTTACGAGTGTCTCCAAGCAAGCCATGAGTTGTGCTTCATTAAGCAACCAATATTTTTTCGATAGTGGAAGCGATCTATTCCAATGCAATAACATGTACAGATACAAGAGAGTTTCTTTTTGACTGGTTGTCCTGGGTGAGAAAGTATGTTAGTGACATGTACGATCACTAGAAAGTTAGCACTCCCAATAAGTGGTTGAATAGAGTATGAAGTGTTTGAAATTTCCCAGTTATAGAGAATGTGTTCACATATGCTTGATGTGTTATTAGAGAATAACTATCATATCATTTGAAATAAGTGACACGTGGAAATTTACAACATCCGTTGATGCACAGTTACCTTTTCATAAGAGAAAGAAATAACGTTAATAATGACATGTAATTTTGACAATTAGACAAAAAGTTTCTCATGTTAACTCTATGTACGATATATAATAATCCATAATTAGTTGAAACTACTAAGTTAGAGGCTTCGTTTTTGTGCTTCTTCCTTTTCTCTTAGGAGTACACCATTACTTTAATCCTACTCTGATGAGAAAGGTCTCTATAGAAGAGATATATATCTTGCAGGAACGGTGATGTCTGAAATTCTTGCGAAGCAATAAATCAATCATGCAAGTCTGTATTTTGATCAAGTAATATACAAATAAACAGTCAACGTATTTGTCACAACAACTCGATGTAACTCGTCATATCGAGGCGGGTCATCTCATGTCGAGGTTAGAACAGTAAATTATTACCCAAGATCTATTTGGAGTGATCCTTTTTTACTTATTTTTTTCTTCAAGTTTCATACACAGTCACCAATATCATCAGATATTGTAAAATAAATATACTCAAAATTTATTCAGATTATATACATATATACAACAAAAGTATTATATACAACAATCATGCTTAAATCTCTCAATCATTAAAAAAAATAAAAACATTACCATGACTATAAAAAATAAAGTTCTAAGATACTAGCATACCTAAAATCAAGCTCTAACCACTAACAAAAAAGTTTCTACTCAACCGGATTCTTACCCTTTCCTAAAACAACAAATATGAGAAAAGTAGAAGTGAGCAACCACAACTCAATAGATTATTCAAAATCTACTGTAGTTTTCAATATTTAAGGAAAAACAAAACAATAGACATGCATTAAAAAAAAAAAAATCAAACATGGTGAAATATCATGTATAATATCTATCTAGTACAAGAAGACATGCTAAGTAACATGATAAACAACATGACATCATAAGTGTAGAAAAATAACTTGAAAATCAAATTCAACTCTTTATTTGAATTATTTTAAAATTTTCCCTTCGTCTTCTTATACCTTCACTTCCATGTATACCTCCATTTGTTCACATCTGTTCGCATGTATGAAACACATAGATGAATAATTATATTATAAAAACCCTTATAACTCCACTTGATTGCACATAATATACATCTGTCCAATCACAACTTGAAACTCCTCACATTTTTATTATTTTTGGCACATATGTTGATATAAATACATATAAATGTTAAAAATTTGACATATTAAGTATCACAACATGTTATAAAAAGTGGTACATAGCAGCAGACACAAATAATAATATAATTTGCAGTGGAAATAAATCTATACATATCAACAAACAAAATTTGTGAAACCATTCATATAAAATGTACAGAATAATATTTCAAGTATTACTTATTCTACAACAAATTTAACAGATTTACAACCATGCCAAAACATACAAAATATTGTACAACACAAAATACTAGTAAAAAATAAATATTTTTTGTCAATATGTCCAACACGATTTAATCTACGATATATAAGAAGTTCTTCTGTAAAAGTTTGTATATCTTCATAAGTTTGAGTTTGCACAAAATTTTGATTAAAAAATTATCAAAAAGCAATGAAAATAAAATTTGAAGTAGGTCAACAGTAGTCTACCTAGAGCCAGACAATTTTCCCAACTACAGACAAAATCGGGTCTGAGGCCTCGAATCGAGCTTTCCCTCTCTAAAAATCCACTCCTTCACTCTCTAAAGCTACGGTTTTGGAAAATAGAAAAATGTGAAGCTTATGGATGGATGTAAGGAAAAGCACTTATATGATATAAATATAACTTTTTATAATAAAAATAAAAAGTTCATAATGGTAATTATATAATTTGTTATTTTCAATAAATTAGAACTTTATAGAAATATATATATATCATGAAATATAGAACTATAAAAATTATGAAAAATAGTTAATAAATATAAAAAATATCTAGAACACACGGGTGAAAACGGTTTGCAAAACGAACATTAGATGGTTTCAAAAAGCTTACTTTTATAAGGATGCACCAAATCCTTGATTATTGCATTTGTCATTTCCACTAAGCAACAATTGCAGGTCGTAGTTTCACAAAACATTTTAACATTTCAGTTGGTCGAACTAGGAGTAAATTAAGTTCGTAGGATAACCAACAAACCATAAAGGCTCAAGAAAATGCTTAACAAAAAAACATTACGGAAAGACTATGATAAATCCACTATTTTCTACATTAAAAAGATACGACAAACAATTTAGCCACGCATCACAAAGAAAACCATAGTGAGAAAAACTATGCAAGAATATATTGCAAGCAATGAATAGATGAAAAACTTATAAGAATTTGTTCTCTCTTTGATGAAAACAACTTCCCCTCTCATACAAAGCTCTCACAACTCACAAAGCAAAAGAAATATCCTCACTTTCGAATTTCTCCAAAGGAGGAAGAATCCTTCATTGGAGCACTTAATTCTCTCTCAAACCAGCCTCAAGCTGCCTCCAAGCCCTCTCTGGTGCATAACCACCTCCAAGAAGTCCTAAGAATCAATTTTATAGCAAAAATCAAAGCTTAGGCCATCAAACATCCTAAAATGTATTCCCGCACGTTGATGTGGTCACCTGAATCTGACATGGTCACGCCGCCTGACTGAAGGTAGCAACCTGGTCACACCCGATTGCGGCATGGTCACACCGCTCCACTGCCCAAGGTAGTGTGGTCATTCCCCATGTATTTGATAGGTGAGGTGGTCACGCCTTTTCCAAGCGTGGTCACGTCGCTTCGGGTCACTTTTTTGCCGGATTTTCTCGTTACATATGGTTTATATTCAACCCTACAACCTGCACAACATCAACGGAAAAACCCTTCTCAAACATAAATCAATGAAAATAAGTAAAAATAACATATAATATGCAGGAAAAAATGTAGGTAAAATCATGTAAAATTAATGTATATCAATACCCCCAAATTTACCCTATTACTTGCCCTCAAGATCATATGACTCAATAAGATATTATGAGTTATATTGGCATTTATATATGTTTCTAATCATTCAACATGTTTATCAGAAACTATTGAAAGCGTTAAATGTCCTTTAGGATCAATTAACTTTAATGGTTAATAACTTGATATTTTCTTAATTCTCTTCATTCTATCCTTAAGAAAATTTCATAGATTCTTAAATCGGTGTTAATTTAAGTCTTTTCACTTATCTTGAATGTATTTAATACAGTTTCAGTGAATTTTAGCTAACTTAATATTTTCTTAACTCTTCTACTTGAAAATAACTTTTCAAAGTGGTTTTTTCATTAAGGAATCAAGGCAAAACCTTATCACTTAAGTCCCACTAGACCTCATTCTAATTCTTTTTCTTTTCTTAAAGATTTGTTGTGCCAACCTCATTTTTCTTCTCATGAATTTTCACTTTTTTTCATTTCTTTTTTTTTTCTTTCTCTTTTTTATTTTTATTATTCTCCTGAAAATTATTATATCTGGTTCACAACTTTTTTTTTTTTTACTTTCTACCTTTACATGTGGAGAAACGAGATATTTCTTAAGAAGTAAAACAAAACAATTGATATTTTAATGCTCCACCACCAAGTTATTTTTTCCAATTAAGACTTAAAGTCACATTAATTTAGTTAACATGAACTGAAAAAGACTACATATATTCTCGAGTTGCTACTTAACACTTCAATCATACATTTTTAAGAATCTAATGGTTCTTTTAAGTTAAGTTTGAAGTTATTAAGGGCAAAATCCTATTATTATCTTATTAAAGTTAATTTTTCATAAATGACTTTTATCTTCTTTTAATAGATTATGATAGCAGTTTGAATTAATCAGCATGCTGTCGGGAATTATCTAGTAAAAGTTTTAATCTGTTACCAAGTTTAACCCTACATGCTTAACTTAAGTCTAAACCCAAATCCATTAAAACCCATCCAAATTGACTACCAAATCAACTTCAAAATAACTTTCATCCTTCATGAAAGTTGTTCATAATGATGTTTTACACCAAATAAAACAATTAATTTGAGCTTAGCCCATGGCTAGCCCAAGTTTGACCCAAACTTAGCCCAACATGCTTAAAATGGGTCTAAAACCAAAAATCCACCAAATTGATTAACCAATTGACCTCAAAATTGCTTTCACCCTTCATGAAAGTTGTTCCTCATGGTCTCCTACACCAAATGCCATATTTAATTGGGCTAATTGGCATCCCTAACCTAGTCCAAACACAAGATTTGGTCATATGCACCTTTTTGGACTTATGACCAAACCTAAACCAATTAAGCTTGGTATGGTCAAATGAACCTTGCCATGACTCACCTTAGACCCTAGGGTTGAGTTTAAAGCCAGCCATCAACCCATGGTTAGGCTTGATATTTATCCCATAGGTAAAATTTTAAGAAAAAAATTTTAAAGAGATAAAGAGGGGGTTAAATCAATGTACTTGTCATACCACATGTCTAAACTCTATGGTGCCATTTTTACTGAGCATCATAAGCTTTAACCATGGTTCAACCCTTGGTTAGCCACCTTAACCCAAGCCAAAAGC
>NEWO01000383.1:255086-282288 GCA_003013225.1 Phalaenopsis aphrodite
TATATATATATATATATATATATATATATATATATATATATATATATATATATACATATGTATAAGTATATGCATATGTATACAAAACACATTTTTAAGAAACAAAAATATTAAAACAAAGGAGTCCCACATAAGCCTGACATGTGAGAAAAGGAGGGGCCATAAGAATATTTTGATCCAAGGAGGGGAATTCTTTGACAAGCTCAAAAAAACTAGTGCAGAATAAGAAAATGAGAGAAACACTCATACTTTCTTAACCTATGGAGTATATTAACAATAGGTTTATAAATGAATCAATTCACTTTACGAACAACTCGACTTCAATTGAATATTAAAAAAAATTAAGTAATCCAAATATGAACATAAATGTGAAGTCGGCTTAAGCTCGAACTAAACATGATCATAAAATTTGACAAAGCAAACCAACATATGATACTCGATTGGACTCGGCTCGGGTCGGCTCGATTACAAACCTAATTAATAGGGAAACTCACTAAGAAGGAAAATATGCAGATAAGGAATGGGGTATTTACATGCACACTATCCAATTCTTATGTATTTGCATGTTTAACACCTAAACTTTATTTTTTACATGTATACCACCCAAATATTTCTTAACATAGAAAATACCACCATTTGAATTTTTACAGTGAAATAAACATTTTCATGCATAAGTCATGTGGCATGTATGTAAAAATTGAAGTTTAGGTGACAGGAATGTAAATACATAGGAATTATGTGGTATGTATGTAATCTTCCTAAACAATTTCCACAAAACATAGAAGAAAGTAGACATTTGAATATTTCAAATCAGTAAAAATAGCAGAAAAATGCTGAGTAACATTCAAGCCTGGAAAATTGCTTCCAGGTGAGTCAAAGTAGTGAAACAAATTACTTAATTACAGTGATGGAATGACTAATTAAGGCGAGTTAAGCCAACCACACCTGCACATAAAATCATCAAAATTAACCAGAAAAACCTTGCATAGTAAGCCAATATGAATAAATAAGCTGAAATATTCAATGAGAAAGCTATGGGCACACCACATGCCAATCTTCCTCCTGCATTTCCAGTGCTCAGACTGAGCTCTTTCCCACCTAATGGCATTATGCGAGAAATATCAGGTAGAAACTAGAAAATTTCGAGAAAAAATCACGAGGAAATTAATAAAAGCAGAGTTTGATTGACTGGAGATGTTAGTTAATGAAGTTATATTTTAATGGAGAAAATTCCATTAATGATATCTCGATTGAAAATTGATCAAAATGATATTAAGATCATTATATTAGGTTTGAAATACTTCCAATATATAATTGGAAAACATACAAACATACCTTCCTTCATACAAAAACACGGGCATATTGGAATTTTCACTAAATTTCTATTACTAAATCGAATCCACCTGCTAAAAAGGTTGAATCAAGCTCACATAAGGAAATAGTTGAATCTAGTTCGTCTGTCGATCCGATCGTTCTCATCTTCCTAAAAAGGAAAACCTAACCCACCTATAGAAGGAGAGCTATTTGAAGAAGCTATCATGACTATAAAAAAGTCATTATGACATAAATATCAATCATTCCCTTATTAAAGATGTCTTCTGGCACTTAGCACTCTTTCTTTTCATTCAGGTACCAGAGATGGTGGCTGAAACCTGACATCCATGTCAAAGTCTTTCATTCAAGATATTGGAGGAAGGCAACATACAATACAAACTGCACTATATCAATTATTTCATTTTATTTATTTTCTCCCTTATATATAAAAGGGGAGGGAAAATGAAGAGGAGGATGGCTCCGAGTTTCTCTTTCCTGTATGGAGATCACTTTTCACACCCATTTTTTACTTTTTCCTCTCTACAATCCTATAACTTAGGGAACCTCCGAGGAACCTCCCTCCCTTTCACTTACCAGAGATCGGGATTTAATATATTTCTTAAGGTTCCCTCAAAAAACTCTCATCCATCTCCCTCTCTCTATCATTCTCTCTACGATACAAGAACTTTTACAGAGTTGTACGTACTCAAGAATGATACGAGACCCTACGACTCAAAAGGAGTTAATTTCTTGAAATGTCCGATGAGCATGGAGTTCAAGCACAAACTCTACAAAAAAATACCCTTTTCATCTGGAGAATGCCCACAGAGAACGATGGATAGTACTAGAGAGTTCGTGACTCAACAAATCAATGAGTTCAGAGATAATGAGAAAGGAAATGCATGATATGAGGGAAGCTTCTCGAATTCATTCTTGGACTAGAACGTATAGTTGGTCGTCAAGATCAATAAACCACAACCAAGACCTGCTGAGGATAGCAGCTGCATCGCAACAAGAATTATTAGGAAAAAAGGTACCGAGACAGGAACTGGCAAGGCGAGAGCCGCATGCCAAGGATTCACCAAGAACAGGAGTAAAAAGTGCTCTCGACCCAATCTTTGAACTAGAAAATTTACACATGGACAATTTCGATCATTCATAAGGACTTGTTGTAGACTCAATTAAAGAAGAAAGAAGAGAACAAAAGTTTTCTCTTAACTACTATGAAGAAGAAGAAATTAGAGAAAGGACAGGACAGAGATTGATGAAAACCTCTTCTCAAGAGAGATTTCGAAAGTCGAGGCGCCGAGAAATCTTACAAACAAAATTTGACCCCACCGACCACTTGGCTTTTTTTGAATCAGTTGTACATTTTCTCAGAATAAACGACTCATTGACATGTTTAATTTTCATGACATTGAAAGAAGCAGTCGTACGGTGGTTTAACCACCTACCGTATGAGTCATTACCTCCTTCTGCATATTCAAGAAAATGTTTGTGGCTCAATTTCTCAGTGCAAAAAAGCCTCCAAAAAGCTTGCAATCACTCCTTAAAATGCATCAGAAGCCCACCGAAAGCTTGAGGAGCTTCATCACTTATTTTCAATGTGACTTGTTGGACGTCCAAGGCCTTGAGTTGGTTGTCTCTCACATAGGTTTGGCCCAAGGCCTGTCTGAAGGGCCATTTTGACACGCTCTTGGATTACAAAAGCCAATTGGTAGAGCTCTTGGAGCTCGCAAATAGCCACATCTCTGCAAAAGAGTATAATTCTCGCCCTAAACCCTTATGACTATAGAATCCAGAAAGAGATATCAAAACCAATCACGTGACAATCGTCGAGCTAGTAGAGTCATTACAGGAAGATGAAGCCCAGTAACACCCGTGACAAACACACCTGTCTAGATCAAAGAAGTACGAAGGAGAGATTGGTTAGAAGGACACCAGAAAAGGCTTAGGAGTTGCTCTAGCTCCCCCCTCCTTCTGCCGAAATTGCATCACTAAGGGTTTCAATGGCTTGTAGAGGACATCCAGAATAGAATGTTTCAGAAAGTCATTTCCCTTTTAAACTAGCACACATGCCCGTGATCCTAATCCATACTGCAAACAAAAAATTTTGATAAAAATCCACAAGGAAAACTATCAAATGATATTAAGATCATTAGATTAGCTTTGAGATGCTTGCAATATAAAATTGGAAAACATACCATTCAATTCTTATGCATTTACATAACTTACACCTAAAGTTTGATAGTTATATACATAGCACTTTGTTGGCATACAACGAGAAGTGAAACCAGAAATTGTTTTAGTGGGGGTAAAGATTAATATTTTGAAATATTCGGGTGACTTATTTATCCCGACTTTATTAGAACCAATAACATTGACGCTTATTATTCTTTGGAAGATTTACATTCATACCATACAATTCCTATGTATTTAAATATCTAATGCCTAAACTTTCATTTTTACATACATGCCACCTTTCCTTTTCATGAAAATGTATATTTCACATTTTTAAAGTTAAAATGGTGTTATTTTATATGCGATACGAAAATTTTGGGTGATATAAATGTAATAAGTAAAATCTAAGTTTTAGATATCTGAGTACATAGGAATTGGGAGATATTTATGTAAATGCCCCTGTTTTTCTTTTGGAAATATATTATAATAATTATAACTATATGCTCATAAAAAATTATAAAAAAAGAAGGTTATCTATATTTTTTAACTCAATATGCTTAGCTCATATGATTATCTTTTATATCCAGATACTACACATTTACTTACTTATAATACTATTTAATAACCATATTTTTAGAGTATTAATTTATTGTAATTTTTTTTCATATTATAAATTATAAAATAAGGGTGGGGACTTAAAAAATGTTCCGATGAATAAAGCCAATTACACTTCAGTCACTTACAGCAACAGTGGCCCCAAGGAAAAAACATAGTTTATATCAAGCTTTTAGGGCTGTAGGGACTGTTGGCTGCTGTAGCTACAATAATTGTGTGCATGCCTAAAGAAAAAAAAAAACTTTGTTTATTGAGCTAAGCAAGTACGGGACACGGCACAGTCCCCAGTGCCCCCACAATAGCACATGAAGAGTTGTATTTATCTGCTAAAAATCAGTAACGGTTATATTTTTAATGTGATGTTAAGAATTTGAGCGTCATGCATATAAATATAAAAATTAAGTGTTAGATATGTAAATACATAAAGATTGTGTGGTATGTATGTAAATGGGCCTATATAATTAATCAAATCATGTGGTACTCATTTCAAAGTAAATCCAGTCATCAATTCAGATCATGATATTTAAAGCCAAATTTTCTTGTGTTTTAATACTCACCCTTCCCGAGATCATCTTCAAGCTCATGAACTACCAAGGATCTTCCAATGACAGCAGTAGGTCCACTCAACGGAATCTAAAACGATTTAATAAACATGTCATACAAATAGCCATAAAGGAAAGCATTACAATTTGCGTAATTGTTTTTGCAAATATATATATATATATATATATAGAGAGAGAGAGAGAGAGAGAGAGTGTGTTAACTCTGGTTAATTAAGTGGTAGGTAGAAAAGAGGTTAAAGGTAAAATTAAGGTCATAAACTTAACCTGTGCATCCACGATTGTTGTCTCAGCCACACCTGCATGAAAAAATTAGAAGCAATATAACTTCTTTTTTATTTTATTTGCAATAATAAAGGGAGAAAATATAAAGAGTGTTTCAAAGATTATACCATCAGCGTTAGCAATTATGTTTCCCAGATCACCAGCATGGCGAATATTGTCCTCAGGTGCCCCATGTGTCATCTTATTAGGGTTAAAATGTGAGCCTTCAAAGAAAAAAAAAATTAATAATTAAATAAATGGGGCATTTAGATACAAACCGCCCAATTCCCATGTATATACATATCTAACACCTAAAGTAAATATTACATAAAAAAGACCACTATTTTAACTTCTAAAAAGTGAAATACACATTTTCATACAAAGAAAAGGTAGCATATCTGTAAAAATTGAGGTTTAGGTGTTATATATGTAAAAAACATAGGAATAGAGGGGCATGTATGTAAGTCTCCCTAAATAAATAAATGTCTATATATATATAGCCTTCTGTTGAAGATCATTATAATTAAGGGTTTAGTTCCAAAAATATTTTTAATATTGGAAAATTTTCCGGTTCAAAATATTAAAAATTTGCATTTTATACACAAGAAACACAGTTTGAAATCTACCAACTAATTTGCATCCTACACGAAAAAATTGGTTTCCTCACAACATCTGAACACCTAATTTTACAAATAGCTACAATCAACTCAATTAAACACTTAGCTACACTTTAATATCAATATTAGATTTATACCAAATAACTAAGGCTTTATTTGAATAGAAGACAAATGAAGAAAATAAAACAATTTATGGGATGATTATCGATTTGCAATGAAAGATTTAAGCTTCTCAGCATTTCTTTTATATTTTCATTATCCAAACAAGCTTGAGAGTTGTTCAGTTCTACCTGTGGAAATGCATCCATTACTAATATCACCATAATCATGCTGCATGACAGAATTCAGTAATATGTTTTTTTCATTAGCCAATAGTATAAATTAACAGATTAGAGAGAGAGCAAGAAAAATATACAGAAGCTTCTTACAATGTGGAAGCCATGAGGTCCAGGACTTAGTCCACTAACACGAACCTTCACAATTGTGGGACTTGCTAAAAGACAGAATTACCCATATGTAAAAATAATAGAATATGCATAAAAATTTGAAAAAAATAAATATGAAGGCAATTAAGAGAGCTTGATGTTATTGAAATTTTTAAACAAAATTCATATGCCAAGATAGTAGCAATTTTGGGCAAAGCCTTTTCTAGCCAAACCTTTATTTTTTATTTGGAAGATAGCATACATGCTACTTAATTCCAATGTATTTACATATCTAACATCTAAACTTCGATTTTTACATGTCACCTTGCCTATGCATATAAAGGTGTATTTCATTTTTTTTAAGTTAAAATAGTGATATTTTTTATGAGTAAACTTTAGATGTTAGATATGTAAATACATAGGAATTTGGTAGTGTGTGTGTGTGTGTATATATATATATATATATGTAAATGCTCCTTTTTATTTTTATTTCTTATCTCGTGCAGAAAAGAACTTATGGAGAGGGATGATGGGCTACCCTTGATATGAAAAATGGAAAATGGCACATAATGACAAGATAATAATATCACTCCTAAAATCAATATCATAAATGGAGATGCAAATAATATTGTTAGGGAACTCACCAAAGAAATCTAATAAGAAAAAGCCGTTATGCTTCACCTTTTATTGCATACAAGCAATATGTTGCATGTTTTCAACCAAACATAATATTTTTGTACAACTCACTCTATATTTATAAGCATTAAAATACATATTATTGTATAATTTTATGGTGCAAAAAAAAATGTCTAAAATTTTCAAGATTTAATTGCGATGAAGAGAACCTGAATTATGAATCATCAAAAACTTCCTTAAATTAGAGTCTTGATGAAAGATAAAGAGAAAGAGAAAGGAGTTTTATACATTTTTCCTTGCAGTAATTTATTTATTGTGTATTCTAACAACTAGTATAGCATTAGAATATTGATTGATAAATTTTTAAATGCAAGCATGGAGGACAATAAGATCATGAATGACAAGTTCAATAATCAAAACTTGTAAAGTGAAGTTTATCTCTGCTAGAGGAAGCTCATCAATTGCTAAAAGAGAGAAAGTTATAATCCACCAATCAAGAGTAGACACTAATGAGAAGGCAAGCACTGAAATTGCCTGCCTTCCCTAACCATGAATGTCTCTTTCAACATTCTAAATAAAATGACATTAATAGGAGTCATAAAGCACTCATATGTAAATAACCCTCTGCCATCAATAAGACATAATTCATTAACAAGGGAAAATAAAGTAAATATTTATGTCGGGATCAAGCAACTTTTGCACATTTTGACTCCCAAGGGTCTTGACCCCCTTCGACCATCAAAAGCAAAGTTAAGGAATAGGTGACATCACGATACCAACACATAATTAAATATGACTTTGGTACAAGAAACTTGATATGTCAAAAACCTTTCAGAAAAGGAGTGATGTTGAGAGATCTTATGTGAAGAAATGTTACTGAGACATGAAAGCCTTGGATTTAGTCTAAAGTTGACAAAGTATGTTGGTGTAAAAATATATATTATTAGCTCTTATCTATTAGCTTAAGCTTTTAAATTGAAATTAGATAAATATTGGTGGATTAAGTCCAACTTTAATCCTGCTTTGATTCAGGCTCTCTATAAGGATTGTTAAATTTATAGAGATAAAATATCTTCCTAAAATATCATTCTCCTAACATAGAATAAAATTCATCATTCTTGTAAATCCAAATTAAGACTTGATTTTTTTTCTAAGAAAATTTTTGAGAGAATATGGGTTTTTCATTATTAATAATTTGAGATGTTTGAGATCATCTAATTTCTTAAATATGAGGTTAGGTGAATTTTTGTATTTTTACATTATCCCATGTATAAATACTACCCCCGGGTGATTTCTAAGTATTCTATACAGACTGCAAATCACAATAAAAGGATGAGAGGAAAGAATTAGTTGAAGAAAAACCAAGAGATGGATAAAGCACAATGGAGATAGGATTGTTTCCGTTTAAGAACTATACTAGACTTCAACCCCCCATCACCACAATAGAGTTTAATGGTTAATAAAAAGAATCAAAAAATTATTATAGGAAAAGGTTCTTGGCCTCATTACCAAGAGGAAGGATGTATTTCAATCACTCTCTACAATAGATAGGTTTAAATTTTTCTCCTCTCTGATTTGCATGATCTTATGATGACTATAGCTGGTGTTTATTGAATTGTTTTATAAAAACAGTAATTATTATTCATCTCTTATCTTGTAACACAAATATCTCCATAAACTTTTTTAAAATTTTATTTAAACGTTCTATTTATATATGATAATGGATGTTGACAGATTTCACCAACCCATATAAATCTATAAAAATTCACGGTTATGATTCTATAATTACTTTCTTCAGCTTCACATTATTGCTCATTGTTATTGGTTATTCTAACAACTAGCATAACATTAAATCTTTTATTGAGAAAGCTTTTATATCCAACTATGGAGGATGAGAATATCAAGAACAACAAGTTCAATGATTGAAACTTTGGATTCTAAGAATGTAGAATGAAGATTATCTTTACTAGAGAAACCTCATCAATTGCTAAAAGAGACAGTTATAATCAATCAACCAAGAGAAAAAGTTCATAAAGAGGCAAGCACCAAAATTATTTTCTTCCCCAACCATGAATGTCTCCTTCAACATTCTAAATGAAATGACAAAATAAGAGTCATGAGGTGCTCGCTTATATGCAATAAAAAAAACCCTCTTCCAATAAGAAGGCATACATAATGAACACATTTTTCAATCTTAAAATGAATAAAGAAGCTTTAATCAATAGGCATATCATGATTGCAACTCAATCACAAGATAGGTGAACTCTCCAAATTTAAGTTTGAAGATGACATCATAAACATGCATTATTTTCACCTATAATCCAAAGGCACGTGATTTCTTGACACTCATAAGCAATTCCTACACATTGAAAACTATAATTTCAGCGCTATTGGATATCTCATTCATAGTGAGGAATTCTAGCAAAGTGAGAATGGTGAATATACACGAAAAATAAGGAAGATCTCTCACTAGATCGAAAACAAAGAACTATAGTCAAAATCCAAAAAATTTAATCTATAATTTTATGGTACTTCGTATAATTATACAATATGTAAAAAGGGGAAAACCAAGGCGGAAATTATTTAAATGAAAAACTTTTTTTCAAAGTTATTTAACCACAAAAAAAATTGAGGATACATGATTGCAATAAAAGATTTAGTGAATTTTTAATGGTTGCAGAGGTTTGAGATAGTTTCCAAATAAAGCTCTTTGGGGAGTTCGACCACTATTGTTTGAAGGGGTTTTATGAAAGGAATTTTCTTGTATTTCTTTTTTGTATTTTCCTCATTTTTTATACCCCTCCACTTACCATTTTTATACTCACTAATTCAATGAAAAGTAACTTCATCTCTTAACAAAAGCTTGTGTCTACAAGTAGTTGAAGCCACCAGCTTTTAGTTTGATTTGTGACTCAAGATTTGCAAACCTTAATATATCTATTTTTCTCTTGCTTCTTGGTATCCAATATCCCTATCACCTTTCCAAAGCTTTCAATCCTCATAAAAATTGAGCTATATATTTTTCACAAAACCCTAACTTCTTATATCTGCCATCTTATGACTAGTTTACCTTAAGTCATAACTTCCTAATCACAGTTCATTTTGACAATTATCACATTTATTAATTAGCTTGCATCCTAAACCTTCTGATATGAAAGTCATTTTCCTCTTCCATCTAAGAAAACTTGACCACACATCGCAAGCACATTTTGGAAATCTTAGCCTTCCACCAACCCTAAGCCTTCAACCACCAATTTAACAACACTTGAAGCCTCATAATAACCAAAAATTTAAAAAATAAATAAATAAATAAAATAGTGAGAGATAGAACAATTCAATTTAAGAAGCACAAAAATCACTATAGGAGACAACCTTATCTGAAAATTTCTCCATGAAGACTCCTCAACATCAAATTATATTGCTTCAAGAGGAACTATTATATTTCATCAACAAGACAACGTGACATCAAATAACTATTATTTTTTCCTTAGTTATCACATTCTTTTACTTTGCTATAAATCTATGTTTAACAAAAATCTAAAATACTAGCATGCTATGTTAGCCATTTTGATATTAATATTAATTTCTCAACAACACTTAAAAACTATTGCAATTTTATATTAGAACTTATCCCACCGCATGAGTTACATTTTTTAATAAATAAAGTTAAAGTTATATTTTTGTATGTTTGCTATTGATTAATTAGTTGTAAGCATGATTATATTCAATTATAAAAATAAATAGCAAATACTTAAAAACCTCAAAAAAATAGAAGTATTTGTATTTTTTTTATTATATAAATACCATATCTTTCTTTTTTATAACCATTTTTTTGCAAGAAAATAAAAGAATGCTTGAGTAGTTTTTACATTTGTAAGGCTAAAAGAACCTTATCAAAAAGAAAATAAAAATCAAAACTAAGAAGAGCTTAAAAATTAAGTGATATATGTTATGAAACCTGCACATGTGAAGGTCTTCTAGACAAGCATTATTAATCATACATATTATAAAGTATTTTTCTTTTATCATGCGATTTTATCATTTTAATATTTTTAAAAGCACTTCACTATGTAATGTGCATTTACAATCATGTATTTCCTTACATTACTAAAATACCTCTGTAGTAATTTAAATTTGAAACTTCTACATTAGAAACACTGCCGTTGCCGGTCCCAAACCCGGATGCGAAAAATGGAGGGTTGCGTTAAGTAGTCGACAGCCAGCGTAAAATTTGTCGAAAAAATCATGACATGAATCCTTTTGATCATTGTGTAAGTGCTAGGGCGTCCCCTGGAAGCGACGCGCTGTATAGCCTGAATACAGTGAAAAGTGTGCAAGGGCCGCTACACCGACGCCCGGGTGTAGTGTTAAATAAGCAAGAGTTCTCACATTACGGACGAATGCGGGTAAAGAAGTTAATCCATAAAACTAATGAAACTAATATAAGGATAGGATCTTGGAATATAGACACTCTCAATGGTAAATTAATGGAATTAGATGATATTATGATTCATAGGAAAATTAATATCTTATGTATTTTCTTAGGTTTGTTTTTGAGTTTGCTTTGAATTTGTATTAAAAGATAACCCTCTTCCTCCTTTCTGCAAGCATTTAAAGGAATTATCTATTTTATTCTACTTTCATGCCTTGGGTTTAATGTACTCATAATTTATAAGAATATATTTTGGCAATTTTGCCTTTGTGATTTCTTGTCTGGCGAAAAGAATGATCCTTCTAGTCTGCATCACTTGGAATTGCTCCTGAATGCATTTTTCTAATGCACCTGGAATTGTGAAATTAAGGTTACTTTAAGAACTAATTGAGTTTAATGTTAAGAATGATAATGATTATAGAATTAGTGAGCTGGAACATATAAGCCATATGCACAAATTTAGGAATATATATATATATATATATATAAATGATACATTTTTCTGGAAAATGTGAAGGAAGCTAGGGAGGCTTGCATGGCAAAATTATTTAAGAAAAAAAAACGCTCAGATTTATTCTAGAATTGGGGCTTAGTTTTGGCTCCCTGTGGCTGTCTTCTTTGCTCAAATTGCATGTTGAGTGAAAATTTAATTTTACGGATTTCTTGGGGGCCTATTTTGAGGTCTCAGTTTTGCTCTATGCTGTTATTTACCTATTTGAAATACATGCTAGATGGAATATTGATTTGGGGTTTGATGTTGGTTCCCTATTATTGCTGCCCTTGTTTGAAATGCAAGCTGGAAGAAATCTTTATGTTGGGGAATTATTTTGGTTGCCCTGTTTCCTGTTATTTCCTTATTTGAATCACATGTTGAATGAAATGTTGATTTGGGACTTGATTTTTTAGCTCTCTATTATTGTTACCCCTGTTCAAATATATGTTGGGACTCGTTTCAACGCTTTGAGATGTCGGCTTTGGGGCTTACCTGCATTTTTCTGTTTCCTGTGGCTTCCCCCCTATTTGAAACATATGAAGGTGATTTTATTTAATTTTGGAACTTTGAAAGTTTTGCTTTGGGACCTTGTTTTGTTGTTTCTGTTGTCTTCTATGTTCGAAATGCACAAGCAGCTGAAATTTGGTTTCTAAGACTTTTTTGTAGTTGGTTTGAGTCTTGGTTTTTGCTCCTTACAACTGTTGCCCCTGTCCGAATGCATGTTGGAATTTGTTTAGCTTTTAAGTATTTGGCTTCAGATGCTTGGTTTTATTTCCTGATATTTCCCCTGTTCGGAATACATGTTGGAGTTTATTATCAATGCTTTGAGGAGCCTGTTTTAGTGGCTTGGTTTCATCCCTTATGGTTGCTACCCCTATCTGGATTGGAGCTAGTGGTTTCCCCTTTGTTGTCCCTGGCCGTGAGCCCTCTCCTGTGGCTCCTTTGTGTTGAAAGAGGGCTCCAAGAGAGTCATCTAAGGTCGCGATATAAAGTATTAAAGGTTTTCCAGGGATAAGGGCTGCCAAAACAGGAGGTGTCATTAAATATTACTTAACGTCCTCAAAGGTCTGCTAACATTTCTCTTCTTAAACGAATTTGGCTTCCTTTTTAATTAATGCCGAGAAGGGCTGACACCTACCTAAGAGATTAGAAATAAAGCGTCTCAGATATCTAGTAGCGAGCTCTCTCCTGTGGCTCTTTCGTGTTGAATGTGGGCTGGTGGTTTCCCCTTTGTTGTCCCTGGCCGTGAGCCCTCTCTTGTGGTTCCTTTATATTGAATGTGGGCTGGTGGCTTCCCTTTGCTGTTCTTGGTATGCTTGTGGCTCCTTGTGTAGAGAGTTGGTTGGTGGCTCCTTCCGTTGCTCCTACCCGAGAGCATTTGTTTGGGTTCCTCTATGTTGTGTTGAGTCTATGTCTCTATGGAACTTTTGGTTTGAATTGGAATTGAATGCTTCGATATTAGTGAGGTGGAATATTTCAATTTTTATGTTTGAAAGAATTCAAATGTTCTTTTCCGAGGAATATCTGTTAGATATTTGAAATTGTTTCAGGGCCCAATTTTGCGAGCTAGATCAGTTGCAATATAAAAAAAAAGGAAGAAGAGAGGATATAGAAAAGATGAAGAATTTTCTGATATTCGGGAATGATTGGGAATTTTCTAAGTTGTATCTTTTGGAGATGTTTCATGGCTAGCATGGGGAGTGTATTTCACCTTTTTTACTCTTTTAAGAAAGTCCCGCCAGTCACATGTTTTAGGCTAACCCTTCTGCCGCTTTGGCTTTTCTTTTTTAAATTTGTTTTGGAGGTGGGTTAGTCTTCTTTCTTTTTCATTTCTTGCTTTTTGGTTTGCTTTCCTTGCTTCTTGGTTTAGGTTTTTGATGCTTATGTCTGATACATAGCTGCGCATATATAGTCTTTTGAACCATCAAGCAAGGTCGTAAGTAGGTCAGTATTATTTTGTGACTTAGAGCGGTGATGACAAAGGCACACCGGTGGTAGAACGGAATGATATTTTATCCTACGACATCATGACCCAATCTAAGGACCTGGTGAACCATAGGACGATAGTATCATTCACTGACACAAGACAAGCAGGGGACCCGTACCTTCTTAGGTTGTTGACGGTCCTACGCCCGACGGCGTGATCGACTCTATGACAATCATAATTTTCAAAACTGATAAGAACCGACAGATAAGAACATATAGAATATTTTTAAAAATATTTTTACTACAAAATTGATACAACTTCCTTTTGTATGCCTGAAATTCATGTGCATGCTAAAATATAAATTTTAAATGTATTGTAACTTGGTTGTCCACTTGTTGATTATCGGTACCAGGCTAAGGAACACCCTCCTAAGTTAGGTATAGTAGGACAACCTTCTAGTTGAGTGGCAGGTTCTATACATCCGGGTGACCGATGATAGCCTTTAACGTCCCTCAAGTATAAATATATAGTATCTCAACCTAGCCCTGACCCGAGTGCTTGCGGTTTTCTCTCTTTGGATTTTTCGTGTGATTTTATTGGAACTTTTGGTAAAGCACTCGTGGTTTTTTTCCGGGATCTTCCCGTATTTACGGTGACTTTCTTTGAGTTGTCTTTTCTTTTTTTGCTTAGAGATTTCCATCGTGAGTCATTTAGCGATTTTCTTGAATTTTTTTTATCGTGGGTCATTTGTCTCTCTTTCTTGAGTTTTTCAGGTGATATTTCTTTTGTTGATACAATACATGCTAGCTCATTTCTTAAATTCTGTCACAATACTTATACCTACTATATCAACCATATTTAAAGAAGCAGCAGGCATCTCAGGTATACAGGTTTGATTTACATTACAATATTTTACTATACAGCACATTGTACTGTTCTTTTCTATTGAACATTCTACTATTTTCCTATACTGCATGTTTTACTGCTCCCCTACATACTGTCTGTCATTGTTTTTCTTTGTTATACCTGCTACTGTTTTTTTTACACACTATACCTTAGAGTAGGAGGTTAGTAGTTGATTTTATAGGAAATACCCGGCAGCAGATCGTTGACTCAACAATTGCATGTACCCTTAAAATTAACAACAAATCTGAAGGTTCTACAACAGGGAGCTTGGAGCAAACATCGTAGGCAGCACGACGAGGACACACAGAAGAGCAACTTGGAGATGGATCTGCAACATCAAAACAAATTCACGTCAGTTAAGCATTTTCCTTAGTTTAAATAACAAGTCATAGGACTTCGAGATAGTTTGCTTAGTGCAACGTAAATCCTCACCTTATCTTTAGAACTTTTGCACAACCTTGTTGTGCAATTATAAGTCCTAACATTTTTAGGATTCTGAGGTTACCGTACGGTATTGTGTAAATCCTTCATATTTTTCTAAGCTATTTGCACGATCAGATATCGTGCGAAAGCAAGTCCTAAATTCTGAAATAAATTGCAGGATTAAATATTGAATAACATTATTTCAAAGACATAAAGCAAACAATAGGGTAGTTGGGAAGTCACCAGGATTTCCCCTAGATCAGCGATATCCCCTACTCTTCATTCATTTGAATTCTTTGAAATAATTGTTCCTATTTGAGCCACTCCCATTCGATTTTCCTATGCCCAATCTTAGAAACCTGAACTTTGAAATCTTGAAGACAAAACCACTGATATTAATCGTGAGTTTTCTTAAGTGGCCCCGGTCATTTAAGATGTAATTAACTACAGGGGCTTGCCCCTATAGGAAACTAGGAACCCAGATAAAATAAACCTTATCTAATCATTATATTAGTTTGGGGAACTTGTCGGTCATACATAAAAGGTATTGCAGATCAAACGGATGTCACAAACTCCTTAGTTTAGATGGTTGAGCCTACTGTCAAGTGATATGTTTATCCTTCGAGATAGTGTATTACTTGTTGTATCGCGTTCAGTCATCCAAACTATTCAATATGTGTGACTCGTTTGGTCTAAACTATTTTTAAATTAAAATGTTAATTTCAAAAATCATATTTACATCAAAAACTATTTTCATATTAACAAAAATCATTCCTTTTCCAAAAATAACGACAAACACGTCTAATGACAAAGAAGTATAGGACTGATGTGGAGAGCTCACATGTTAGGAGATGTTACTGAGAGATCAAAGCCTTGGATTTAGTCTCATATTGAGAAAGTATGTTGGTGTAAAAATATATATTATTAGCTTAAGCTTTAAAGTTGAAATTAGTTGTGCATATTTGTGTATTAAGTCCGACTTTGATCCTTTTTAATTTAGGGTCTCTATAAGGATTGTTAAATATATAGAGATAAATTCTCTTCCTAAAATAGCATTCTCCTAATATAAAATAAAATTCATCATTCTTGTAAATCCAATTTAAGATTTGATTTTTTTTATAAGTGTTTTTAAGAAAGAATAGATTTTTTATTGTTAATACTTTGAGATATTCGAGATAATCTAATTTCTTAAATAAGGGGTTAGGTATTTCTTGTATTTTTATATTATCTCATGTATAAATACCACCCCAAGGTGACCTTATAAGAATTCTATACAAAATGCAACTCACAATAAATGGATGAGAGGAGAGAATTAATTAACGAAAAACCAAGATACGCGATGGAGATTGGACTGTTTCCGTTTAAAAACAATAGTGGACTTCAACCCCCTATCACCACAATAGAGTTTAATGGTTGATAAAAACAATCCAGCAATTATTATAAGAAAAGCTTTTTGCAGGCCCCATTACCAAGAGGAGGGATATATTTCAATTAGTCCCTACAAATAGATAGCTTTGAACTTTTCTCCTCGCTGATTTTCTTGATCTTATGATGACTATAGCAGGCGTTTATTGTATTGTTTCATAAAAGCAATAATTTTTATTCATCTCTTATCTTGTAAGACAAATATCTCCATATATTTTTTTTAAATCTTATTTAAACGTTTGTTCTATGTATGATATTTGATATTAGCAGATTTCACCAACCCATATAAATTTATGCAAATTTTGCGATTATGTTTCTATGATTACTTTGTTTAGCTTCATATTATTGCTCATTGTTATTCTCTATTCTAACAACTAATGTAACATTAAATCTTTGATTGAGAAAGATTTTAGATCCAACCATGGAGGATGAGAATATCAAGAACAATAAGTTCAATGACCAAAACTTTGGATTCTAAAGATGTAGAATGAAGACCTCATCAATTCCTAAAAACACGAAGTTATAATCAATCGATCAAGAGCTAAAATTGATAAAGAGGCAAGCACCGAAATTTATTTTCTTCCCTAACCATGAAATGACATAATAAGAGTCGTGAGGTGCTCGTTGATATGCATAAAAAAACTCTTCCATTAAGAAGGTATAAATAATGCACATATTTTTCAATCTTAAAATGAATAAAGAAGCTTTAGTCAATATGCTAACCATGAGTTCAACTTAATCACAAGATAGGTGCAGTCTACAAAATTTTAAGTTTGAAGACAAGATCATAAAGTTGCATTATTTTCACCTATAATCAAAAAGCAGGTGATTTCTCGACATTCATAAGCAACTTCTATACATCAAAAACTATAATTCAGCAATATTGGATATTTCATTCTCACTGAGGAATTCTAGCAAAGTTAGAAAGGTGAATATACATGCAGGATAAGGAAAGAGATCTGTCACTAGATCAAATACAAATATCTTCATCAAAATTCAATAAATTATAATCTATAATTTTATGCTATTTTGTATAATTATACAGTATGTAAAAAGGGGAAGACCAAGGAAAAAATTATTTAAATGAAAAACTTTTCTTTTTCGGAGCTACTCGAGCACAAAATTGAGGATACATGATTACAATAAAAGCTTTAGTGAACTTTTAAAGATTGGAGAGTTTTGCAGTAGTTTCTGAATAAAGCTCTTTGGGGAGGTTGATTAGTATTGTTTGTAGGGGTTTTATGAAAGGAATTTTCTTGTATTTCTTTTTTGTGTTTTCCTCATTTTTATTTTGTACAATGAAAAGTAATTTCATCTCCTAACAAAAGCTTGTGTCTACAAGTAGTTGATGCCTTCAGCTTCTAGTTTGATTTGTGGCTCAAGAATTGCAAGCCTTAATATATCTATTTTTCTATAGCTTCTTGGTATCTTATTTCCCTATCACCTTTCCAAAGCTTTCAATCCTCGTAAAAATTGAGCCATATATTTTTCACAATACCCTAACTTCTTATATCCACCATCTATGACTAGTTTACTAACTCATAACTTCCTAATCACATATCATTTTGATATAGATCACATCCATTAAACAGTTTGCATCCTAAGCCTTTTGATATGAAAGTCCTTTTTCCTTTTCATTTAAGAGAACTTGACCACACATTGCAAGCACATTTTGGCTAGAAATCAATCTCAAAACCCAAAAACTAATCACCTTCCTTAGCCTTCCACCAACCCTAAGCCTTCAACCACCAACTTAACAACTCTTGAAACCACATAATAACAAAAAATAAAATATAAAATAAAATAAATAGAGATAGATAGAAATTAATCAATCTAAGAAGCACCAAAATCACTACAGGAGACAACCTTCTCTCAAAATTTCTCCATCAACGCTCTTCATCATCAAATTATTTTGCTTCAAGAGGAAAAACTATACGTCATCAACAAGACAACTTGAAATCAAATTACCTATTTATTTTTCCTTAGTTATCACTTTCTTTTACTTCGTTATAAATCTATGTTTAAAATAAATCGAAGATACTGGCATGCTTTGTTAGCCATTTTGATATTAATATGTTAGTTCTCAACAACACTTAAAAACCATATCAATTTTGTATTAGAACTTATCCCACCATATGAGTTACATGCAATGTACATAAAAAAATCTATTTTTTAATATATAAAGTTGAAGTACTATTTTTTTTATTTTTGCTATTGATTAATTAGTTTTAGGCATGATTATCTTTAATTAAGAAAAGAATAGCAATTACTTAAAAACTCCAAAAAAAATTCAAGTGTTTTTATTGTAGTATTACATAAATGCCATATTTTTTCTTCTGTATAATGATTTCTTTTCAAGAAAAAAAAAATGCACGAGTAGTTTTACATTTGTAAGGCTAAAAAAGCCTTATGAAAAAGAAAGAAAAAATCTAAACTAAAAAGAGCTCAGAAGTTAAGTGATATATTATGAAAGCTCCATACGTGAAGATCTTTCAGTCAAGCATTATTGATTATACATATCATAAAGTATTTTTTTCTTTTATCTTGGGACTTTATCATTTTAATATTTTTAAAAGCACTTCACTACATATTGTGTGTTTACAATCATGTATACCCTTACATTAGTAAAATACCCCTATAGTAATATAAATTTAAAACTTCTACATTAGACAACTTTCACAAAATCAAGAAATTTTAGATTGGTCTAAAAAATTGAATTTTTTTATAATCGACAAAATATGAATAACATTCAAAGAACTGACATTCCAAATTTAAAATTAATAAAAAAAAAGGCCAAGATAAATTAAAATGACTTGTGAAAGAGAACATATTTTTGGGGGAAAAAAAACTCTAACATGGCTAAAGATAAAAGAAAGTTTGAAATCTATATACAATCCAAGACAACTTGAAACCCATAACCATAAGATGGTCCCCACATATTCGAGAATTTTTTTTTTTTTTTACTAGAAGTAGATCAAAAAAGTTCAAGCTTATGATTAAACTCATAAAATTATTTATAGGTTCAATAATTTAAATTAAAGATTCAACAATCTTAAGAAATTAATAAGATAAGCTTTTAAAGATGACCAAGAAACTTTCCCTAAACGTATAAGAACTATAGGTTTCCAATTAAATGAGATTAGCTCAATTATTATCCCATCTATGTTAGATATATACCCTAATGAGCTTAAGCCCCTATTTGACTTTAGTGTCAATGCTAAGAAATCTTTTATTGCATCACTTCCAATTGAGATGCATATATCTATTATGGCCTTGAAACCTTTGAGTGGGCTACTTATGTCCTTCCATAGTGGGCTCATTGATGAGCATCTTATTAAGCTTACAATACACATACCTACTGTGGTCTCAAATCATCGGCCTAAACAATATATTATTTTTCTAACCTCATTCTTGATAGGACTTCTATATTTGAAAATGATGATATAACACTCTCTTCAAAGATGCACATATCCACTGCAGTCTTAGAATTTTAGCATGAAATTTCTAACTTCAATGACAAACTTGATACGATTTCACCTCTAAAGAAATCTAACACATTATTGCCCTTTGAGAGACACAAGCCTATTATGATCTCACATATTCATTATGTCTTATTTGACACATACATCAAAGGGTCTAGTGATAAACCACCATCCTTTTTTGGTAGTAAATAACATGGCTTAGATCTTACTCTTTGACCTCCATTACCATATTTAACTTACCAAAATTAGCATCTTAAGTAGTATGATGACATAAATGGTCTATTCTTAGTTTATACTAATTTTGATTGGCATAATTCATCATTCATTGCAATTTAATTTTGATTGACATGCCTTATCATTCATTATATGATACTATATTTCCATTAGTGCTTCATTACACAATATTCATTCACATATGATATAATAATTTGATATAAATAATATTACATTGTTGAAACTATTGTTCAAAAATTTTCATCTAAGAAATATAATAACAACGATTATGATAAAACTTAAACTCAATTTCTTTGCTATGAATCAATCAGATATTATATGATGAGCGACACTTAGGCTTAATACATATTTTCTAGTTTTGTCTCTTAATATGTTCTCTATTCAAAATTTCATTGCATATGATTTCTTCCCATTTAAAGGATTCGTCAAATGTTAGGATTGACAAACTAGCCCCACTTATAAGAGATATAAGTTGATTCCTATGATTAGTTCTATTATAATTTATCACAGCAACTATAGATATTATTTAAATGTTAACTTTATTTTGAAAGCAATTCAACCACTCGTAATGAAGGACTCATGATTATGATTTAAGATTTAGAAAATTTCACATTATCGGAACAATTAGCAACATTTTCAAAATGAGCATTTCACTATTATCTTGGAGGAATGTGTTTTCTTCCATCTCTGTAGAGCTTCATATATATTTTTTCTACCTCCACTGATTTTTGAAAATAACGTTAATCTCTTGCACAAACTTGTGTCCAACAAATTTTTGGATTAATTTGTGAAGGTGAACATAAAATTTACTATCTTACTCCTTATTCTTTTATGCCCCGCCACTTTCCAAAAATCTTAATCCAATTCAACCCTCCACAAAAACTCTGATATCCACCTATTGTAACCAATTCACATACGCAATTCATAATTTTTTTTTCCCATACATCCAATTGACCTAAAATCACCACCAATAGTTAGCTAACAACCCAAGTGTTTAATCTAGAGGTTTTCATCCTTTTTCATCTAATAAAACCTAGAACATTTGGCCAAAAATATATCCCAAAAATCACAAGATTAGTCACTACCTTCTTTAACCTTTCACTAACTGTAAATCTTCCACCACAACCTTAAAAAGTCTAAACAATCTCGTCATTATTATAATGTTTTAAATAATGAAAATAATAGTAGCTCACAAAACAAAAAGAAAATCATTGAGACAAAGATATATTATCAGCAGAGGAGCAAATCGAAATGTTGCAATGTTGCATATTGCACTGTGGCATGACTACAATATGAAGGCTCGGATGGACATATCGCAAATCAGATGGGTGAATCTATGAATGTATGAATATTGCATGTGAAGAGATCTATAGTACATAAGTATCCAATGTGCTTAGCCCTAAGAAGCCATGGGTCCTAAACTGAAGTAAATTTTTTCATTTAACTAAGAAATACCAACATTTAGTGAGCAATTATTTTGATCACAACAATTTTATTGCATCCAAATAATTGAATTTCATTCACCTCAAAATGCTTGAAAAGACAGCCAAATAAATAATGGAATTACAAAGATAACTTCTCTGCTCTAATCGACTCAAACACCCAAGCAAGTGCATTTCGTGCAATTATATATCACTTTATAAATGTCACAGATAAATTTAGCAAAATCACGTACAAAATTAAACCAAAGGGGAAATGCAGCAATTTTCTCTTAAATTATGCATTTGAAAGAGAGAGATGAGCAAGCACAGTTAATCATGAGTGTTAAGGAATCAGACCGTCATTTTCCTGTGAGAGGGTCACAATGCCTTCGACCTGAGAACTGCCCTTGAGAATGGCGACTGCCTTCTTGGTCGCTTCGGTGACAGCGAGAGGCTTGGGCATGGCTGCTGGACTTGACAATTGGAATAAGGAGATCCGGAGGGGCTGCTCAACAAGAAAGGAAGAAAGGAGTAGGGATGCAGAGGAAGGTGGCGAAGGAGGATAGAGAAAGGCGCAAGTCGGAACAGCTGAAAGCACAGTATGCGCGGCCATCGCTGCTAGGATCTCCTGCATAGCTAACGCCAGGAGCAAAATAGCGACGCGGGAGCGTGTGAAGAACAGGTAAGGAAAGATAAGGCCCTTTTTCTACCTTGGAATTTGGATTGAGCTCCACGAAAAAAATTGAGTCTTATACGGTCTGTAACCTGCAAATAGTTTATAGAAAGTTATAACCGCGTTATATCTTCTGTAACTTCGCTGTAACCTACCTGTACCTTCTAGTAAGTTTTGCGCTTCTGTTTTGATATACAGGTAGGTTACAGGGAGGTTACAGGGGTATAACGCGGTTATAACCTCCCGAAATCCTCCCTGTAACTTGTTTGCAGGTTACAGACGTACGCAGCTCTGCGTACGTCGTATGTACGCAAATTTTTTCCCATAGTTTGAGACATAATTGGATAATTAAATGCAAATGATTTGAAATATTGTTATTTATAAATTAATTATCTATGTGATTTTTTTTTTAACTCTACAATGTATATGCATGTCATGATCAAAATATTGAGAATTTAATAAAAATAAAAAATATAAGCTGGGTTTTATTATGAATTTTGATATTTTAGTGAGAATTTGAAAAGTGGATGGAAGAGGATGATTGATTTGTAAATATAAAGTTTTGGGAGATCTGTATGTAATTGCGTCTGAATATTATTGGTCAAGCTAAGAAGTGAGGCACTTATGGTTAGTTCTTTGAAATGAGTGTAGTGAGCCTTCTCATGTAACCATATAGGGTTTATCATGGTTAGCATATAGTGGAATAATGATGGAGTCAAGTCATTTGGATGCTTGTAACCCGAAGGCTTTTTTTTTTTGTTGCTAGTAGGATTATGTGTGATTGGCTTTAGAATTATAGCACATTCAATTTGATTATGCATACCTTATCAGGATTTCGTACTTTTCATGTCATATATATGATATTGATACCATCTTAAAAATGGAATGGATTCGAAGTTTTATTGAAGTACTAGACCTTGTTTTTTTATTAGTGTCATTAATTTCTACATTGCTCAATTATAATGAGCAACTCCAATAAACTTCACCAATATTGAGCTTTTGAGGGCACAAAAAGATGGAAATATTAGGCAAGCATCCTCAACTTTGCCTTTTATACTATATTCATTCAGATATGTTGAATCCTTTTAGTATGTATCCCGTATTTACTCATGAGTACATACAACTCGATAAAGATGTTACATTTGTGGAAGAAAAGTAGAAGAGAGAGAGAAAGATGCGATGTTTGAAAGAATGTCTCGGGGATTTGTGTATTGAGTTTAAACCTTCATCAAGTCAAAAAAAAATAACTTTAGAGAGGTTTTCCAAATTACAAAGTCAGAGAGAGAGACAGAGACTTGAGAAAAGATTTGGTTACTTTCCTCTCATCTTTTCTCTTTTATACAAAAAAGAGAAGCTAAAAATACTTTGTACAGTACAACAATCATCGATGGTATCTTGATAAAAAGACTATGAAGTGGATGTCAGGTCACCTTTAAAGGAGGATGGACTTGCATCCTTAATAATAATGATAACATTCTCTAATAGTTTTATATCCCTATGTGGGCTAGGTCACATCCTTAAAAGAGATAATATTCAATCACTTCGGCAGGTAGGCTTAATATAACCACTTTGCCAGCATATAGGCTTGATTCAGTGTATTAGTTTATGAGCTATGATACATAAATAAGGCATATATTTGTGTATATGGTTGTATTTGTGCATACAAGATATTTGATTTATTTGTTCAATTTTGGCCTCCACTCTAATCCAAACTCATCATTTAAAAGAGTTAATAAGCTTTTTAAAATAAAGAAAACATTTAACTATGGGACCCATTAACAATGTTAATCTTAGTCTTAGTAATGAGTCAATAAACATACTAATAAACCCTTTTAGGTGTAAAAAGTTACAAAAGTACTCAAAGAAGACATTGATCAAACATGATTATTGCTAGTTGGACGGGTTTTTTTTAAAATCAAACTGAACCAAGCCCCATTTGATATGGTGTTAACCTCTAGCTTGTTTAGACTTACCTAAGTCATGTCAATTTAAGAACACAAACTAGGGCATAAGTCTACATTCTTGAGAGTGGTCATCTGCAAAAGAGGCATTGAGAATGCCACAAGCATATATACATCATTGAAATGAAGTAAGATAACTCATTTGTTAAATATTATATCATCAATGTAATACAATATAAATCCATTAGGGTAGTAGTCGATATTGCGCCCATTAAATCACAATTCTAGCTTTGACACAAATTTCTTGATTCTACTAAATAAGATTAGTTTCTACAAATTTTTTTGCTCTTTCGGTCTCCTTTAATAGTCCAATAAATTGATTGAAATACTCATAAGGCACATCAAAATTATTTTTAATATTCTATAGTTTAATAGCAAGTGACACTCATGAGTAGTTGGTACAACAATGCTATGATAATTTTTAAGTATAATGAGAGAAATCAATAAACTCTTTAGCCTCAATTTTAAGAGGCTCGTTAATAATTTATTTAAATTAAGGAGAAAAAATAAAATGTCAGCAGGTCTATCATTAAGACAAAGTAAACTTATATTTTTTGATAAAATTGGCATGAAATAATTAAAAATATTGTTAAATTTTTATTGAAAAAATATTTCTTAAAACAATAGACATTTGATGTCATAAATATACATATTTATGCATGTCCTTTTATCATATTTTCTTATATAGTCTATAAAATCTACAATATCTTAGTGTTAAAAAATGTAATGTGAATTTATTTAAAAGCAATATAATCATTGTTGTAAAAATTATGGATTAATGAATTAGCCCTTAATTATATAATAATTTTAATATTGTGATTTTATTGGATTAAAATGCATATACTACCAATGACTTTTCATGGAGTGTTAGATTAAAAGCTCAATGGTCAAGTTTTGTGATGCATACTATTTTGCTTTCTCCTCCCCTAAACATATTCTTTTCTACTATTTTCCAACTATTACTAAATATTCACCAATTTTCATATTCATATAGCTAGATGATATTATGATCATTTAGACAAGTCGTTAATGTAAACCTTCTATAAAAGCTAAGATGAATAGATGATGATTACAAAACTCCCATGCCACTTGACCATTTTTTGTATAAAATAAAAAGAATATTATTATAATTTGTAAATTTAAAAGAGTATATCAAGCTATTAAAAGTTATTAAAAATATAAATTAAATTAATGATATTGAAAGTCTTGGTATTGGAATCTATATCATAACATAGGCTACAAGCATGGAATTATAAAGATAAAATTAGTCAACAAAGGTTTATTGACACATCTTCATTTTGTATCCCAATAGATGTTTACATGCAGACACTAGATAATATTTTATTATTATTTATGTAAATGACTCTAATGTACAAGTTGGGTTGTCTTGCCTATATAAATAGATTATAAATGCATTTCCTCTATATTCATCAATCTATTTACCAATAGCAGTAGACTTAATGAAATAATTTTAAAGCACGTATATGTAAAGTTAAAGTCATTTCCTACATAGACAATATAAGGCATGTCATTATTCTTCTTGAGCCAGTAGCTGGTTTGCAAGTCTTTTAGTTAGATATCTTCCTAGCAAGTGAAAGAATAGTTAGAAATTTCCCTTTTATTTGTATTTGAATGTTACTCATAATGTAATGATGGGTTCCACGTACATGTCAAGATAAAATATCCTAAGTATCAATGTAAAAATTTTATTAATTGACGAAGAATAGCATGAATCCCTTACCTAAAATACCTTCTTCAACATTACCTTATTAGCTTATGTTGATAGATAAAAGTATAATAGCCTATAAGACCCAAATTTCCAAAATCAACTTTTATATGTTATAAGTTTCCCTCTCTTTTTTTTATAGTTAACTCTTATTAAGATAAAAACCACCTTGGTTTATATTTGTGCATCTTTTTCATGCTCAGTTTCACTGACTTATCTTCATTCAAGCTCTTTAAGAAAACAATAATCCATATGTCACCCTACTAACACATTTACATTTTGCATTATTTTCCCCCTTTAAAAACTCTTTTACTTACTAAAACACATTATAACATGAACACAATTTCCTACTATTACATTTTATAACCAACTTTGTATGAGCAAAGATATTATTTATCAAAAATAAACTCTTGCATTACATCTGAAATGTAATTAAATATGAGGGTTTTCACTCATGGGAGACTTTAATGCCTAAAATAAATAAAATATATTTAATTTTTTTTGTGATTTATAATATATATTCTAATATGAATTTTATTATTTCTCATGAGTTCAATCTCTGAACAGTTCTCATGAGACCATATTAGAAATTGTTAGTCTTCAGTGCATATTTATCAATTTTCTAATAGCTCTTTCAAATCTCAACTTCAAATTTTTGGTGCATAAAAACTATTGTAACCTTATGCCTATCGATAAAAAGGCTGTGTAATTAAGATAAAAACTAAAATACCATGTTTTTATCGATTATCTTCCTAAATCATGAGGAAGCATTACAAAATAGTGGTTTTAATTGACCCTATGATTAATGAAGCTTCTCCCTATTTCTCGTGTATAGTGGGATTAAGCTATAATATCAAGCCATTTAAAAAATGTATGTTTTCTTTCTTTTTTTTATGTGTTTTTTATTCTTGTTCTTCACCACTAACTAACCTTCCATAAAAAAAAGTGCACTTGCTTGAGGATTTGACCTTCTATTCTCATACTTTCTACATAATCATCCTTTCTTCTTCAATGAATTGTGGGAATTTAGGTTAAATCCAACTGAAGAACATCTCAATACATTAACTATCATTCATAAGAAGTTTACATAACTAGTCATTATAACTCAAAGGAGTTTTTGCAAGAGGATCACAATCAAGATGCTTGTAATAGATGCTCATAGATAATTAGCGTGGATAGCCATAGTAGAATGACCACTATAAATTGGTTAAGTAGCTTGGAGCTTATAACAAAAGGATAAACAAGCAAAGATAACTTAATGAATGTTCTTATAAAAGCCTTGGGTGATGGAATTTTCATGGTAGAGAATGAAATTAATTTTAATTACAATTTTATATTATTAAATACATTCTAGAAATAGTTATATAATAAGATCATTATCTTCTTATTTTACTATGGAAAATGTTTTCATCATGAACTAAATTAAAAATATTTAACATCATCATAGATATTCCTCTAATTCATATAAGATGATCCCTTTCTAGTTA
>NEWO01000383.1:286066-334214 GCA_003013225.1 Phalaenopsis aphrodite
TTGGGCTCTAATTTGCATTATTTATGCCTCAAAATTTTAAGCCTTGGTTGAATATTATTCTTTCTCACTCCCCTTATTCATGAAAATTCTTATGAGATGGGTCATACTTAATAAGCTCAACTTGCAAGCTCAACAGAAAATCAATTTCAACCTAACTCAATAGCTGACTAAGCTGACTTACACTCCTAACTAGCTTAAATGGTTTGTAAATTTTTTTAATTATTTTTCATCTTATCAAATAGATTTTTATTTAATTAATTTTTAGATGTCATGTGACTCCATAACTATAAGGTTAGGAGCATGTATTTTAAAATATTTATTGAATTTAATTGTAATTAAAACTTAATGTATTTGACTGTTTAATGAAAAAATCTTTTGGTCATGTGATCACGAAGCTTTTTATCTTGATCAATTTATACAATCTCATATCCTTTACTGATTGAATGTTAGTGTGCATAGAATTGATATTTTTTAAAAAAAATATAAACCATTAATTAAGATAAAAGATCAATCATTCAAAAATTTTTAATTATAAAAAAAGATTATTTTTTTTATCTAAGAAAATATGAGCACATTAAATTATATTTGTTAAAGAACTCATGTAATATTAAAGGTAAAAATACTTTTAAATATAAATTGATTATTAGCCCATGCAATGGTAAGAAATAATAGTTTTTAAAGCCAAACAATATTTAACTAAATCTAATTACTTCTTTATGGTTGTGGGAGAAATAATTATTGTAGTAGCAATGTGTGAATAAGAGGTGAAATTAACATTAGAAGTGGAGAGCTCTTAGAAAATAATTGTGTTATTTTTACCTTTAATCATAGCAAAAAGGAATTGTAGATCATAGTTCTTATTAGCTAACCTTTTAGGTTTATCCAACTCGATAAGCCAGAAGTGTTCAAACTCTTGTAATTATTTTCCATTGGCTCTTGGAGGTCAAAAAGATAGGAAAGGTTTGATATGTCACTAGAAAATATATCAATCAAGCACATATATTTATTAATAGTTTTTTATTAAATTGAAGTCAACATTATATAAATTTTAATTTTAATAAATTTATATTAAATTTAATATTTCAACTAGATAAACTCAATAAAACCAAATGTGTTTTGATCCAAGTCTAAATGATTCTAAATCAAGAATAAAATGTAGTTAGAAACTTTTAAGAATGCTCTACACATCAAGAAGAACCTCATCTACAAGAAAATCTTGAACATTGCAATAAAAAATTACAAATTATTAGGAGTTTCAACTTATAAATAACTTATCCTGCCAAATGATAATATTTTTATATGAAAAAGTTTATAAGAGTATTGAAATATATTATTTCAATTGCAAAAAATTGAATTTTCCTTTTTATAATTGATGTGAGTATAATAACCTTTGATATTTTGTGTGATTAGACCATGTGGTCTATCAAATTGAGATTAAGATTTTTATTTGCACACTTAAATATTTATACTTCAACTACTTGATATCTTTTCTTAGCTCACTCATAGGTCCTCCTTTAGTCTGGTTAAGAAGGAAACCATACTTCAACTCTGAACTCAGAATAACTATGATTTAAACTTCAAAAAAAGTATGATTAAACCTTAGTGTGACTACGTAAAATTCATATGAATATAACATAGGTCATAAGAGGATCTTTTGATTATTTAATTCTAATTCATGTCATTTTTATCAATGAGTTTGGCTATAGTTAACTACATAATAGATCTTATTTTCTGCTTAATCCTAATTGCTCAAGGTGGGCTTAGTTGGTGTTCCAAGCATCTTCTCTTTCCACCATTAGTCCAATTAAATGCATGCTTGTGTTCAACAATTGACCATGAAATCAAAATTAGCCTTATCTATAGGCACAAGTTTAACATATGGTCAACATAGCTAAAGTTTGTCTTGCCCATGTATTCATTTGTTGATTCTAAACTAAATAATTCAATTAGCCTTAATTAATTTTTATAAATTTATAAATCTAATATCTAAAATTTAATAATTATATAAAAAACATTTAAGTGTCAAAACAATATTAAAATATATGTGTAAAAATATCAAAGTGTCTTTCATAACTAACAATTTATGCATTCACTAACTCCACCTTTCCTATATTGTCAATGCACACCACATATTCCCCACAAACTTGATAGCAAGGTAATGATTTACATAGGTTTATGATTAATTATATATTAAAAAGAAGATACAAATTAAATTAATATTTTACTTTCAAAATTATATTAAAATAAATGCATAAAGAAGGCTAAGAATATATTTATGACCATAAGTTCATACATTCATTAACTCAACCCCTCCTATATAGTGGATGCATGTCACATATGCCCCACAAACTTCACCTTAAGGTCAAATTTTACATTGAGTCCATATGAGTTATACATTAACTCTAATTAAATGATTACAATTTAAAATGTGTTTTGTTAAGAAGAAAGCTCATACTAATACAAAATATAAGGAGCAATTACATACAGAGCAACCCAAACATTGCTATTTATAAATCAAGCACCACCTGCATCCATTTTTCAAATTCTCACTCAAATATTAAAATTCATGATTAATTCTCAACCTGTATTTTTCATTTTTAATAAATTCTCAATGATTTGATAGTGGCCTGCATAAATACATCGATTTGATAATTCAAAAAAATCATCTGAATTCCTGATTTATAATTACCAGTGTTTCGTGTGTTCTGCATGTAATTATCCTAAAATACAAATAAAACTAATCTATTACATCATTTCATATAAAATGCTACCAACATTCTCATAGTTCATAAAGTTCAGTGTTAATGATGAATGTTACAAACACATCCTATTTTTATTCATTCATAGAAAAATTGAAAATTCAAATCCTATCCAAAATGTCCCAAACATTCATGTGTTCATCTATATATATAAGAGTAATCAGGGGCTCGAGGTAAAGTTGAAATTAGAGCAAGTGGTCTGCCGGAACAACAACGTTGAGCTGAAGCCAACCCTCGAATACGCCAAGTCAAACTCCATCAAATTATCTTCCAACTGATGCCCGCCGATCACTATCGCCGTCCTCGCGATCGGCGTCCTCCCTCCATCCACGAACCCAAAACACAACACTCCGCTCTTCACCTCGACCATGGAGTTCGCCCCATATATGATCCAAAACACATTCTCATTCTGCAGAACCAGTTCCACCGCCGGCACCCCCGGCCCCACCCTCGTGCTCCCCAACTCCTTCCCATCATAGCACAGCTCGAACGGAGCCACCGCCGCCACCCTCGTCACGTTCGCCAGGGCGGCCGAAAATGCCGCTGTAAGAGACTTGTATATGCTCGTCTCCAGCGTGGTGTACGGTACCGATGTACTTATTTTGGTTCCTCCGTACCCCGACTTTTTGTCGATGGTCAGTAGCGTCTTGTTTAATGCCACCGCGGTTCCTCCGACTTTAATGGCTGTGACGCCGATGAAATACTCGTAGGAGGGTTCTCCTTTGGTGTAGGTTCCGGCAGTGCTGATGGGGTTGGTGAGGAGTGGAGTGTAAAGGAGGGATTGGGAGACGTCGATGCCGGGAAGGAAGCTGTAGGGGCCGGGGCCGAAGAAAAGGGCTCCGGTGACGCGGGGGTTGGAGGGGAGGCAGAGTGCGAAGTGGCGGCGGAAACTGAATTTGGCGGCGAGTTGAGATGGTAAGGCGACGCGGGTACGGCCGAGGCCGGCGATGCCGACTGTGCCGGCAGCGAGGCCACGGGTGAGTAAAGCGGGTGCGCAGGAGAAGAGGAAGGATGGGTCGGTGACAGGGGAGGAGGGAGTGAAGCCGTCGGTGGAAGGGAGGGAGAGAGCGTCAAGGCCCAGATCGCCGACGCCGTTGTAGTGGGTGAAGGGGTTTTCGGGGTAGACGCGGCAGGTGTTGTTGTGGCAGCCGGGGCGTGGGGAGGAGAAGCAGTCGCCGCAGCTGTCTGAGACGGCAAGGGAGCAGAGGGCTGAGTGGCAGGGGACTGGGCGGTAAGTGGATGAGATGTAGATGGCGTCGCAGTTGATCCAGAGATGACGGCCGCCGAGGTCGACGGCGAGGTTGAGGGGAAGGGAAGGAGTGCGCTGGTTGATGCGGGTGAGGTATTGAAGGGTGTTGGGGTCTTTGGAGAGGGGGGCGATGAGGGCGTGGGGGCTGGCTGTGGAGGAAAGAGAGGAGAGGAGGAATAGGAGCAGAGATAGGAGAAAGGAGATGGATTGGGAGTAGTGGCAGACCCAAGTTGCCATTTTGGATCAGGAAGATGGGAAGGGTTTCAGCAGGCACGTTGAATGCATAAAAAAAGGCCGATTTGCCGCAAGCTTCACGGCGTTAGGGGGGGGGGGGGTTTGAATGATAATAATAATAATTCATACTTGTAAAAATTAACTAAATAGTACTATTTTATTAAAACAAATGAGGTTGAGGAATTTATCTTATCATATTTTTAATAAATTCACTGCAGCAGATTGAAGTCTCACAGTGGCGATGACTCGATGATGGTGGTCCGACAGCGGCAACAGCGTTAGTAGGGCAATGGTGGTTCAGTGAGGATGTCGACCCAACAATGGTGGTCTGATGATGACGTCAACCCAACAATGGTGGTCTAGTGATGGCGTCAACCCAACAATGGTGGTCTGACGGCAAAGATGGTGGTCGTCAGACAACGGCCCAACGGTGTTGTGGGCAGGAAACTATGACCCGAAAATAATAGTAACCAGACGGTACAGGACCGACACAGACAAAGGTGGTGGCAATGATGGCCCGACAGCGACAGTAGGCAGACAGTGCTAGTTCAACAGAGACCACGGCGCTGGTCTTTTAACAGTGTTCACGAGGCAACGACAATAGTGGTGGTCGAATAATGACCGGACTAGCAATTATACAATTATTTAAGTCCTGAAAGATGGTAGTTAATTAATTGCTTACTTTATTTTTAAATATAAAAAATTATAAAAAGAATCAAATTTTCATTCTTATTATAGTTTCTTAAGTTTAAGTAAGAATATTTTGCTAAGTGGAATTTTTGTTATCTAAACTTCATAATTTAAAAAAAAAATTCATATTATCAATTTTCCCTGTGGGTTCGATATTTGGGGCTTAATAAAAAAATCTTATATTACTTGATAATGATATGTATACTTGCGTAGTATCCCATATTTAAATATTAGAACGGTATTTTTCTTTGCTTCAGAGTGAAAAAATTGCCCAGCTTTTGCTTTGGATCAAGTTTTTGGCTTTGTTGCAAAATATGAATCATTAAACATATAATTGCATACAGAAAGTTTGGATCGCCCCTCTCTTACAACCCTAGACTCCCTCTCTTTTAAATTAGGGGTCGCCTCATCTCAAAAAGAATTTAAAATTCCCTCCCAAATTCTCTCCAAAAGTCACACTTTTTGAATCCCAAAAGGCATGTCCATTCATTCAAGAGACATATCCCTTCATTAAAGAGTCTTCCAAAGTGTCTAGATGCATTGAATCACTTTATGAAGCGTTTGAAATATTTGAAGTCTTCAAAATCCGCTCAAAATTTATCTCGAACCACCTTAATCCATAAAAAAATTGTCTCTAGCATTTCAGACGACGATTCTGGCGCTTCAAGTGCCAAGTTAATTAAGTCAACGGTGTTCTAGGTTATGGCATTTCAGGAACCGATTCTGGCACTTCAGGTGCCGTTTCTCTGTATAGTGGCGCCAGAATCACAAAATTCTATATTTTGGCTCCAAATTTCCTTCTTTTTGCTATTTTTGCTCTAAATGTCTAAAATTGATACACCTGCAACAAAAATATGAAAATACCTTTCTTTCAAGTGCAATATCATTAAAAATAAACATTAAATATATACTTAAAATAACACATTATTTTGGTGTATCAACAGCGTTGGTCGTGATGTTGGGGTAATTTTTTGGTTACATATTAGTAGTGTTGGTGTTGGTGGTGTTAGCGGTTTGTTGGTAGTAGTAGTGTTAGTGGTGGGTTTTGGGTGAAATGTTAGTGGTGGGTTTTGGGTGACATGGTGGTGGGGGTGTTAGTAGGTTGTTTGTGTCAGTTTTTTGGTGACATGGTGGTAGAGTTGACAGTTTGTTAATTGTGGTGGTTCTTTGGTGACATAGTGGTGGTGGTGTTTGTGGGTTATTGATGGTTTTGGTGTTAGTGATGGTTTTTTGGTGGCATGGTGGTGGTGGTGTTGGTGGGTTGTAGTTGATGGTGGTTATATACATGAAATTGATGGTTTTTTTGGTGACATGATGGTGGTGGTGTTGGTGGTTGTTGGTGGTGGTGGCTTTTTGGTGACATGATGGTGGTGGTGTTATTTTGTTAGTAGTTGTAAATTCTGGCAGCTCCAAAATTTATGTGGACATGTTGCTCTACTTATTATCCATGTAGTTTCTTGAAGAGCCGACCCAGAGAGACTTCTTTATGTCGATGCCCCATAATCGTAGGGTCAATTACTTAAGTTATTTACATGACAAACAAGATGCATGATTTTTATTTTATTGTTGAATACTTTATGTTTGATTTTCATGGGGACATTATTTGTGCTACATTCAAAATACTTGAGTTTTATTTCTTAGATATTTTCTCTCAAATATTTATTTGGACATATTTACAAGCACAACAACTTTTTCATAGATTTTTGAACTTTTTATCATTATTTTTTCTTTAATGCATGCTATAGCTCATTCGACGCTATTTATATGTGGTAGTTACATAAACAATGAATAGCATGGATAAAGAAAGACAAAAGAAGTACTACAAGCTTCATGCTTAATTATGATTATTACAACTCATATATTGCTTGCTTTCCCTGCATAACATCCACATACATAGGAGACAAAGTGGGTTGGGGAGTTGCTTGAGGGGCATCCAACAATATTTAATAATATATTTTATATAAAACAACTTATAATCATCGATCTGTTAGACAAACTACACAGAAACCATGAACTTCGTGGTTCCTCTTGGATGACTTTCCGAGAGGTGTTAACCATAACCCTATATATTTTATCATAGAATGAATCTATGAGAGGAGTCATTGAGAGATTCCAACACTCATCAGAAATAATAAGTATATATTTTTCAATTGTGTTGAATTTTTTAATCAACTTATCATTAGAAATTATCACACTCGAAGACCCCACATTTCAAAGAACCCCCATAGAGATTTTACAAGACCAACATTATATGTCATATTTTAAGGTAAAGGCATGTGTTTATTTTTTCTTGAGTTTACTTGAACATCATAATTTGAACACCTTTGATAAATTCTTTAGGATTTTATTAGAGCAATTGATGAAGCACATATCGATGCACAAATATTAAACAATAAAAGCATCGCACACATCGGGTGATGCGGTTTACGCACACAGAATGTAATGGTTGCATTGATTTTATCATGTGCTTCACTTTTGTTATGATCGGATGGGAAAACTGTTCACACAACAGTCGCTTGTTCAAATTTGCCACATGAAATTAGAATACAACTTTCCAAAGCCACCTCTAGGTTTACTTATATGAATAAATGAAATGGTACTTTTACTACAATACAAATGATTATAGTTATTTCAGAGTAATATTATTTGGTTGATGATGAATATATTTTACAAAGAGGGTTTCTCAACTCATTTCTTGATATCAAATACCATATTATTGATTTTGAAACAACTATCAATATTGTTTGGGGTATGAAAGATATGTTTAACAACAGACACTCATCCTTACGCGGCGTTATCGAAAGAGCATTTGGAGTTTGGAAATAATGTGTTATTTTGTGAGATATGCACATACATTTTGTTCAATAAACTAGTTCAGATTGTGGTCGTTACAATGACTCTCTACTACTACATTCGACGACTTCCTTCACACAGTGACATTGACTTCAATAGAATAGATGAAGATTATTCACATGTCCCTACTGAAGCATATGCATATTGCCTAGGGCAATCAATGTCACAAGCTGAAAAGTGATTTGTCAGAGACTTGTACCCAGGAAGGAGAAAGTGTTGAGGAGATGATGGAGTTGCGAGAGCGAATTATAAATGTCATAGTTAGCGGGTGAAAGAATATTGTATATTTTTCATCTCTTTATGTGCAATGTATTATTAGAACACTCAAAATTTATTGTTTTAACGATTTATGCAACGACGTACATGTTGAATCTCAATTTGCTGTAACTTTGATTTTCAGTTCTTTTGTATGTATTTTTTCCCACATGGATGTCTCTGAGACAACTGTGGGTATAATATTTAATATATTTATTTATTGCATGTTTTATTTCTGATTTGGAGGTCTGTGATAAGATACTCGACCTTATAAGTTCCTCTGGATGGCCTATATGATGCGATGAGTTCTTCACACATTTAAAATCACTATCAAGACAATCAAGTACCCCGTCCTTTTTGAGGTGTATGCCTATTGGGGTTCTTTTGGATGACCTTTATAGTGATAATTGTGATGCATACAACTCAATATTACGTGGTTTAAATGCAACAAAAGACATTTTTTAAAAGGTCTATTGTCATATTGTAGTTACTAATTATTTGGTGGTTTATACTTTTTGCTCTGATGCCTCACAAATTTCTAATACTTTAATTGAGTATTTATATTATTCTTCTTTACTAATGTTGCATCTAAGGGTCTATTCTTTGTCGTTTAAAACCTTCAGAAAAAAAAAGAACTCAATGACTTTCAATGTCTCCATAGCATTGTGTTGCTATTGTGAACTATATTATTCTTTGCTTACTTCTCCACAAAAGCATAGCATGTGATACAATTTTACAAGTTTCTAAGGAATAGACTAGAGAAATGTGACTTCTTATGGTGGACAAATAGGTTTGATGATTCCATCGTCAATATTGATCAGATGTTGAGAGTTTCGTCGGAGGAGGGATTACATCGTGATTAATCGACTGTATTTTAAAAACAATATTATGATGATACTAACTGATATTCTAATAGTTTTATTTTTAATTTTGATTGTCGTATTACTCACTGTTTAATGATGTGTTAGATTTTATTGGTAATATTCAAACTAGATATATGTTGTCATATATAAAATGTGCAATCATAACTGATTTTGTTATAAATATCACTACTACAAGGACATAAATGTCATTTATTAATATAGATGCAGCATAGCTGGCACAAAACAATACTAAACAAATAGACATACAACTTCCCAACACCGGTTTTTTGACATAGCTAATATGCGACAATTTTTTAATAAGTTGCAGCTGCCCCAATTAAACTCTTGGTAAATTTGACATTTATGAAAAAAATGATAAGAACGAGATTTACGTTAAATCATGCTTAAATCCTGCTCAAATCCTCTACCAAACAATCCTTAAGAATTTGCAATTGTTTGCGAATAGAATTTAATAAATCTTATAAATTTGAATTTGATAAATGTCAAAATGTTTTAAATCCTAAAAACTATATGATATGATAAATGTTAAATATTGTAAAATTCTATATGAAAATATATGCCAACTTATTTTAAGATTTAAGCTAATTGTAATAATGATTTAATAATACATATTAATGATATAAATATTAAGTTAAATTAAATTAAGTTAAAATTTTGATTTATAATTATGTCATTCAATACTTAAGAATTTATTGTGCTAATTAAGCATTAATAAAAATTATTTTAAACAATAGTTTAACATTATTTAATGAACTGTTAATTAATTAAACAAATTAATAACTAATACAGCTTTATACATTAATTAAAATTTAATTTAATTTAATTATATTTATGTACTATTAAATTGTTATATATAAATTTATCTAATTATAATTAATTTGATAATCTGTTAATTAATATTTGCATTAACAATTTAAATTAATGAAGGTTAACTTGAACAAAACTATCTTCCCCTCGCCTTTCCCGCCGGAAACCCTCGCCGTCGTCCCTTACCCTCTCCCGGTTCGCCTCAAACCATCGCCTTCATGACCAAAAGCTCGCCGTACAGGCGCGGTTATCTAGCTGGGAAGGCAACGACGGGATCGTGGCGACAAAGCTCCCAAACTTCCTTATTTCTACTCCTCGCTCTCCTACCATAAACCATTGAGGAAGAAAACCCTCGTCTTTCTCCACGCCTTAGCGCGCTTCAGCTTCTGTAAATCCGTAAATTTAAGGCCAAGCGGAGGAAAAGATGGCTTTTTTGCTGCTCGACGTGATTTTTAGGTTAAATCCTGCTCAAATCCTGCTACCAAACGGCCCATTACTCTTTGGCGGAATTTAGTTTGTATACGGTCACCGAGCAGCCCCTAAATCCTCTTGTCTCGCTCCCTCATGCTTGTTGGGACGTCAAGTTGCTCTGTAATGGCGTGCTCCAATTCTACTGTCCCCGCAAAATCCGGTATCAAGCGGAGAAAACTCCCACCAGTGTTTTCTGAAGAGCATCCGCAACCGCAAGAAGAAGATCGAGATGAGGGTAGAGACCTGAAGAAGATCAAGCTTTGCAAGACCTGGGAGAACCTTGATCTCATTCTTACTTTACAAAGCAGAGAAATTAATCTGCAAAGGTCTATTCCAAAACCTTGTCCACTTTTCAGAATAGGACGAAAAAATAAGTTTTTTTTTCTTGCTTGATTCATTTATTGAGAATTACAATTCTGTTTCACGCAGGAAGATCGAGGCTTCTTTTGATTTTGCAAATTCGGAAGCCAGCAACGGTGATGGGAAGCTGCAGCCCGTTTCTTTTACACGGGCACTGCACTATGTTTTCGATTGGATGCAGTCGCTTTTGATGTCTACAGACCGAAACAGGAAAAGCGGCGAGCCTTTGGATCCTTGCCTGGACTACAGATGCTGGGCCGTAATTAGATCCTGCTCAGAGAAGTTTTCAGCGGGACCTTCCCCCAATTTATTAAGAGCTGTAGCGCCTGTTTTGAAGCAAGCATTGTTCTTATTGGACTCTAACTTTTTATTAGGAGTAGAATCCAAGCAACTATTTGAGAATGCTTTGCAGTGCCTCTCCTCATTGCTTGCTTTAAATTCAAGAGCTTTTTACAATGTGGGCATTGATTTATGGATTTCATGTGTTGTTGATGTTCTTAATATCATCGGTAGAGTTTCGAGCACAGAAAAACAGGCATCTGTGGTGGCTAAAGTCCTTTTGGATCTCTCAGCACTTTTGCTTGATCACTTTTCTAGTTTTCTGAGATTCCATCCAAACCCAAAGAACATATTCTGTGTTTTTGTAGAGAGGCTACTCGAACGGTTGTTCGAGGTGTTTGTTCTATTGCGGCTGAGAACCAAAGATAGTTGTTTTGAACAATTTGCAAGCATGCTGAAGATTGTTGAAGATGTTATGTTGAACGGCTTGTTTCATCCTTCTCATATTAGTGGTTTTTTAAGCTCAAGGAGTTCAACTGTGGGGCAGGAGGTGAAATCTAGAGGTGCTAACGAGAGTTATCATAGGCACTTATTCAACAAACTGGAGAAATTTATACAAGAGAAAAAGATAACTGCATTGGGTGGATTTGCATGCTTGCTCCGTTTGTTTGCTGGCAAAGCCAAGGGTCAGCAAGATGGTTCTTTGTCATTTAGAGGACATCAGGTATTGAAAAAAAGTAATGCGGTCTCTGGAGATGCTCAGGAAGCAGTTTTACCCCTTTTTGAAGTATTTATGCAATTTATGAAACCTCTGTTGCGAGAGTGTAAAAATTGTGCAGAGGAGCTATCCAGAGTGTCAGGGGTCTCAGAACACAGATTGATTGAATTGCATTGCTTGCTCAGATCTGTGAATGAGATTCTTGAAAGTTTCATACAGGAGAAAATATATGTCCGTACAGAAGACACGCCTGAAGGAAAGCATTATTATTTTCTGAAAGAAATTTATGATGCGCTTTATTCTATTTCAATAAAGTTGCACTTTTTTTGGATGTCTGAATTGGAAATGTGTGATGAAGTAAAAAAGATGCTTCCTTTGATTCGAAGGGAGGTTGTTGTAGGTGTTGGTTGCTTTTTGGAAATTGAATACCGGGTTTTTGGGGATGATCTTGTAATTATATGGCTTTTGTTAGTGTCATACTTGGCTGCTAATATATCTATTTCTGATGCTAAGTCTTGTTCGTTGCTGATGAATGAGATTTTAAACCTCGGGTGCAAACTTATCAATGTCTACAGTGAACTTCGCCAGGTTAGTGGGTTTTAACCATTTCTACGTGTAGCTTTCTGTTCAACTTACTCTCCTGGAGTCCTTCATACTCTTATCCAAAAATGTATTGTGCAGATTGCCCTCGTTGTGATTATTATGTAGTATCGCTCTAAATTGCTTAATATTAGATAAATTTCGCGTTGTAGAGGTATTGTAAGTATATGGCTTCATCCTGTAATGGCCAAACAGCCCGTTACATACGTACCGCCCTATTCCTTTTTATTTACATATTTAACACCTGAACTTTACTTTTTACACTTATACACCCATATCCTTCCTATCACATAAAAAATGCCACTAGTTTTACTTTATAAAGGTGAAATACACATTTTCATGTATAGGTAAGGTGGCGTATAAGTAAAATTGGCGTTTAGGTTTTAGATAGGTAAATTCATAAGAATTAAGTGGTATGTATGTAAATCTTCCTTTTTTTTGGAATAATCTTACATCCAAGCCACAATGCATTGCACCTGCTTTTTTTTTCTTTCAAATTCAATCTATTAATTGGACTTTGTTTACCTTTTTTTCAGAAATTGTTCTAATTGGTTCACTGTTTGATACTGTAGGTTATTACTCCTCTATTTGCATTGTGTAAAGCTGTAAAAATACTCATAAAGACCAATGATAGTGTAACAGATGAGTATAAGGTATTTTCCTCTTCTTTTTTTTCTTCTCCGTTGTGCTTGAAAGCAGCAAAAGCTTTGCTTGGCTCACAAGACTTCAGGTCGACCATCTCCAATGCTGTAAAATCAGTGCCAGAAGGGCAGGCTGGTAATTTTATTCAACAGCTGAATTTAGATGTAGCCGATGCATTGGAATGGATCAGTCAGAATTCAGTTTCTGTGGATAGAAAATCCTTTATTGAACAAATTGATATTCAAGCTGAACTACTGGGAAGGATTCTCTCTGAAATATATTCTATTGTGCTGGAGTCCTTGAGGATTACTGCAACAAACAGCGTATCGATTGGGACCTCTTTAAAGAACTTGATTAAAACATTAAGGCCCAGCTTAAGTAGTTTTTTGCAGACTCAAACAGATAATGTTAATGATTTTTTTTCATTTATCACTGGCATAAAATTCTCAAATCCTGAATTTATTGAATGTGGAAACAGCTCACAGGTAAAATTGCAGAGTATATGCTGGCTCTTTCTATTTTTCTTCAGATTATATGCTTCATCTAGAAGTTTGTACAAGCAATCAATTAGTCTTATGCCTCCAGATTTATCACATAAGGCATCAGAATCGTTGGGAGACCTGTTTACAACATCTTGTTCTATGGATTGGGTGGAAAAACCAGAGAAAATGGATGGAGGGTATTTTTCCTGGATAGCTACATCCTCAGTTTCGCTTCTGGAGGCCATCCAAATCCTTTCAAAAGATTTTCTTTCAAGCAATTTTGCAGCTTGTGCTCCACTGGTTTATATATTACAAATCTGTACCTTACAAAGGTTGAATGATTTGAGCAGGCTGATCAAGGCTTTTGATTTTTTTCACCAAAAAGCCCAAATGAAATTGCAAGATGAGAATACTCCTTCACAAAGATCAATGAAGGTGTGGAAAAAACTTATTGCAGGTTCAACAAGGGAGGCAATGGAGCTAACAAATTTTTTAATTGGTCATCTATCTTTGTTGGATTCAAAGAGACCATTTGACGAGTTTTGTGGCCATGGTAAGGCTAGCCTTGCCTATGAAGGTGAATGGGATCGGGGGGTTTGCTCTCTGGATAAGAAGTCGTTACATGTTGCAGTTTGGTTGCTTTTATGCCAAAACGTTGATGTGTGGTTCGTTTATGCCACTAGAAAGCATCTAAAGAAGTTTGTCTCATATTTGTTTCTTTTTTCGTTGCCATGTTTGAGTAATTATGGCGATGATATGGATGGGAGTATGAGAAGATCTTTATGTAACACTGTTACTCTGCAACGTATTTCGCTCGAGTTACTGCAAGATTCTTTTTCATATGAACAAATGGTCAGTAAAAGATCAATGTAATAACCCCTACAAACCCCCAACCCCCAAAAAAAAAACAACCAGCCTTTTGAACCTTTTTCACAATGATATATGTTTTAGTCTTGTTTTTATGGTTTTATTTGTCAGAGTTGCTAAAATGCCTTTTTTCTTTCTTATATTCTTCTAGATGACATACACAAATGTTTCATCTATATTTTGCCATATTTTGAAGAAATTGCTGAATCCTGCTTTGCTACGCATACAAACAAATAGTCTTGACTTGGGTTGCTCGCCAAACTGTGAGATTTTGAATATTTTGGAGAAAAAGCCGGTATTGATTAACACAAATGATGGGCTTGATAATTCTTCATTATCAGGTTCAGTTTCAGTTCTGCCAAGTATGATTTGCTTGGAAAATAGCCGAGGGGAGCCATCATCTTCCTTCAGCTTGGAGCTAAAAGCTTGTGGAAACTTATTTAATCTTTTTTGCAAAATGCCCAAATTTTATGGCAATGCAAAATCATTCTCACGTTATGCAACTTATATGCTCAACATTGAAAGGTGGTTTTTTGAATCCTTTCTTCATAAGGTGCATTTAATACTTGTTATAGTTGTGAAAATGGAAACTCTATAATCTGCATTGATCTTATCTTCCATTGCCAACCGTCTTCCTGCTTTTGATTTTTGGATGGCGACAACATAGATTTTTTTTTGAGCTGTACACATGGATGTCTCCAAACTTCTTCCTTCTTTTGATTCTAGAATTGTTTTATTCTTTCAGGTTTTTAATCTCCAACTTACTAAATCATCACGAGGAATCTTTTACATATGACCCATTTGAGTTGTTGACTTTGTTCGTATCTTGCCGGAGGGCTATGAAATGTCTTGTGATGGGATCTTCCAAGAACTTAGATGCCATAGAGTTAAGGGCTATCAATGTTGTTTTTAATTCCTCCTCTTCTATTTTGTGGCTTTTTAAGTCGGTATATAAAGTAGCTGGACTTCCGAATGCTTTTTTTGGGGAGAGATATTCTAGTCTGGTGCAGGACAAGATTTATTCCTTGATAGATCAGACATCTTATATATTCATGAAAATAAGTGAAGCAAAAGTTAAGGATACTTTGCTTTTCCTATTGAAGGAGATGTTTAACCAAAATCAAATATTGCAAGATTCACCCTGCTTGAATGATAATGACTGTGATGCTTGGGAGCATGTGGAACTGGTGGCTGATGCTTTAAAGGAACATGCAGAAAAGTTTCTTATTACATTTAAAAGTTGTGTTCATTCTGTAAATCTGGATGCTTGTAGCATCAGTTCAGAGTGGAATAAATTTTCATCCATCATTTCTTGTTTTCAAGCTCTCATGTCGGGCCTAACATCAGCTTCTGATAGTATTTTCAAGGAAATGAGCTTAGAGATATCACAAATTTCAAACTTTATGTTGTTTTATGTCTCCAAACTCAACAGTCATGTTGTTGTTTTCGAAGAGCTTGTAAACGTATGTTTGAATATTATAGTTTTAGATGACAACCAAATGCTCGAAGATTTCCTTAGTGCCATAGTGGGAGTGGAACTTAAATCCTTCGATTTTGTGTCTTTTTCTAGAAGTGGAAATAAAAGATCAGGAGTTTCTTCCATCAGGAAACATAAGTCACCAGCTTCCCATATAAAATTGACCATTGATTTCTTCCATATAGTAAATAAAATTAATTTACAAAAATTTAAAATATCTTGTGGAGCATTGTTACAGTATTTATTTAAAGATTTAAGTTCCCAGGTGGCTTTTATAATCAGACAGCTTTTTACTACATCTGCAACAATTTTGAGAGTAAAGTGCATGCCATCATGTGATGGGCATTTGAAAGACCAGCCTTGTAATTATCAGTTTGCATTGAGGTCTACAGTTATTCTTTTTGCAACTTCTTATATTCTCTTGCAAGAGTTTTCTGAAACGAGTGACCAATCATGCTGGTTTTCTTTTGCTTGGTTGGATGGAGTTCTAACATTTTTTGATGTTGTTGGGAGTCTATTTAGCTTCGGTGATCCTGATATTTCAAAAGATGTTTATGCCTATTTCATTGTCTTGCATTTGAAGGCTATGGGGAAATGTATTAGTTTACAGGGAAAAACTGCCATTTCATCTTTGGATATGGGGTCAGATACAAAGATGCATGAAGCACAAAATGAAACAGACTGGAATCCCTTGAGATCTTTTGAACATGGAAAATATAGATTCAACGCATTTAAAATTAAGTTGAGAATGTCAATTAAAAAGTGTTTGATGATACCTTCAGAGGTGTATCTGAAGATAGCCATTGAAGTAATTGAAAAGAAGTTAATCGGTGTGCAGCAAAACCACACAGCAATTTATCACTTAAGCACTGGAAATGTGGATGGGGGAATGGTCTCCTCAGATTTGGCTGCTAGCATTGAATGCTTTGAGTTGATTCTTGAATGCTTTTCAGGTGCTTACCAGTTTGCGATTTTAATCCTCATTTAAATTTTTATTGAATGTCATGAAATTTTCTATATGAAGAAGTTCTGACAGGTTGCGATTTTCCATATTAATACCTATTAAGTTCTGAATTATGAAAAAAGTTTGTTTACATTGCTTGAGATGTTTTTGCTTATTTTATGTAGTTAAATTTCACTAGTTTATGAATGGAAAATTTGACATCTATGCATAGTCATCTGTAATCATGTTTTCTAACAGTAGACTTGATTTGCAGGGCATAACCAATTTCTTAAGAATAGCTTGCCAAACCTAGTTGGTGCCATAATCAACATAGTTTTGCACCTTCGAAAGCCATCAATCTTTTATACAGTGGAATTTTTCCCAAATAAAAGTAATACGGATGCAGGTACACTTATTCTTATGTGTGTTGAGGTTCTTACAAAAGTTGTTGGCAGGCGTTCGTTTCACATGGATTCATGCTATGTTAGCCAGTATTTTCACATTCCAATGGCGCTCTTCGCGGGATTCCGTAAGCTTAGGGATTCTTGTGTTAACTGGAATTTTTCTATGTTCTCTGGTAACAAGGAAAAGGTTCCTTTCACTGGTAGGAAACTATATTTTGTAGACCGTCAGTTCTCTATTGAGCTATATACTTCATGCTGCAGATTGATGTGCTCCACTATTAAACACCAAAAAAAGTACGAGTTGCTGTTTTTTTTACTCCCTTCAAACTTCATTTAAAACTTATTCTGTATTTCTGTTGGTCATCTGCTCAACTTCATAAAGAAAATTAAAATGATCTTATATGCTTCTATTCGTTAAGGATGTGATGTTTTGGTAGTATGTTGGATCTTACATGCATACATACATACACATAACACGCGCACGCGTGCACACACACACACATATATACTTTTGTGTGAAGAGCAATCTAAAGAAATTATAAACAATTGCCCCAACTTTAGGGTCTATGATTGAGCTTAGTGGTCTACCTGTTTTGGTTTTTATTAAAAAAAAAAGATAAATGTTTAGATAATAATATATTAAATTACTAAACAACTGTTACAAGGTCAAAGCTCTATTAGATTGTTGTGTGAGGGGTGTTCCATATAAAGTTTACATTTTTAAGAAAAAAAATATAATGAGAATAAAAGGGATATATGTCTTTGCTCACTTTTAAAGATATAGCCTTGACGGCATTTTAACTTGAGGATATATTTTGGTATAATCAAGTGGTCCTTTATTATTTTTGACTAATTGGATGTCTGTAATAGTCTCAGTAACCACTAAGTTGATTGACAGTTTCTTACTATCCATTTAAGTAGGATTCAATATGTAAGCAATGAAATTTTATTTTGTTTCTTTGATTAAGTTTTTGTCATCATTTTCTTCATCATCACAAGTCTTTTTAACTTGCGTTCTTTAATGTAGATTGTATAATTTCTAATCATGTTTTCTTTGTCTTTATTTTTTCCCTTTGAATTCTTCAATATCAATTCCATGTACTTATCTTATTGGTGCATAAAAATTACTTTAATGTAATTCTATCTATCATATCTTCAATAATATCGCCCATCATCTATCTAATATTAATCATTCCATTCTAACATTTATAATTTTACCACTCATCCATAGTCTGATTTATGTCAGTTCAACTCAGCATTTGATAACTTCTTTGTTTCTAACAATTTAGGTCAATGAGAGAAGCTAAATTAATTGCAAATTAATAATCAACATGTCTCTATAAAGCTCTTATTTCATTTGAATTTCAAGGCATTTATTTATTTTAACTACGTATTTTTAGCTCTAGAAGTTATTACCCTTCTGTGTAATCCTTTTGTTTTTATAATAGAACAAAGTCACTTAATGATATGCATTATGTATGATTAATCTTAAAAAATATTGATGAATAATTTTTGATTTCATGCTTACGAAAATTAGCTTCCCTTACACAATCTTTATTTTATTATTTCTATATCTTAAATCTTTTAAATTTTATCTATTATCCATTTTTTCTTTCATTTAAACGAGACTTATTCATCTAAACTATATAGTTTGCTAATATCACATACCAAGTTGCCTCACTTTATTGTATTATTTGTATCTCTATAGACAATGTACAAATTTAATAACGATCCATGATGCTATCTCAATTGAAGACTTTGTTTTAACTTCGTAATTACTTGAAACCATTATCATTATTGCATATACATATCATATCTATATTAAGCATGTGTTGGCCTTAATATTTTTTCTATTAAGTGTTCATGTAATTAATTTTGTGATATTCAATCACTATCCTTTTTAAGTAAATAAGTATGAGAAGTTTAAACACAAGTGGATGAGGATTGGATTGAGTACGTGTTGGAATAAAATTCCTGTGAAATTCTTCCCAACTTGAACCCACACATTTTGTATGAAAAATTATACAAATAAACTAAGCACATACAGAAAATGCAGGTGACAAAATACATAATATATGTTGGGCTAATATGTGAGTGCTTAAATGTCAAGCACAATAAAGTTGATTTTCTTGCAATGCTACAAACACGCAACTTGTGATCAAATTAAACTACTTATAAGTGTAACAAAAGAAATACATAAATTGTAATCTATGTGTGACTAATAAAACTAACAAGCACAATGTAATAAATCTACTGAATCATACAAACTTTGGATCACATATATCGTCAAACACCAACAACAACAACAACAACAAAGCCTTAATCCCACTACGTGGGGTCGGCCACATGAATCCTTTTTCTCCATTGCGTCCTATTTAGTGTCATATTTTCATTTAGTTCTAATAAATTAAGATCATTTTTAATACAATAAGCCCAAGTCTTCCTAGGTCTACCTCTGCCTTTCTTAACACAAGTCGAATCTAAAACATCTACTCTCCTAATCGGATCATCTAATGGTCGACGTTTAATATGACCAAACCATCTAAGATATATCGTCAAACACCAAAAGTACATAAATTAATTCCAGCACAATCATAATGATGGTTATTAGAAATTTGGATAGTCTAAGTGTGACTATGTCAAGTTGAAGCACCAACAACTATAGCACATGGGGAAATAATCATCAAATCACAGCACGAGGATCATCAGGTCAAGTAATATTGAGAGAGAGAGAGAACATGATTATAGAACAATGACACCATTTGTTTATGTGGTTGGTACTAAATTGACCTACATCCATGCATAAGCACTCCCTCCTTTAGAATTCCACTAAATTTTCTTCTTATGATGTAGAAACCCTTTTTTTTAATGGTAGAGTACCTATATCATGTGTTCTCCTTCAATTAGTTATGTATTTTATGATTCTATAGGTTATGCTCTCTTAAAGAAATCTATATTGAATAGTTCTTCTGATATCATTTAAGATTCTCTAAATATTAAAATTAGTAACCAAACTATGTTGATGTCACCTAGTTTTCTAAATTTCAGGATGTAATTCTATGGATGCACATCTCTTTGCTTTTGTGCATATTAAATTTTAAATCACGTTCATTTTTTTTTGATCTATTTGGAATATCTCTAATGATTCTCTATAGTATGAACTTCTAAGGAAATCTATTTGAACAATTTTGATTACCATTAAGATATTTTCAACATGTTTATACGGTTAGACAAGTCAGATATATGATACCTTTACTTTAACTTACATCTAAATTTATATGAAATATCAAATATCTTATCATGATTTAAAAAGATAAAAAAATTAAGTATGATTTTCTATCTCCAACAAATGAAGAAGCTTATGATCTCCAAAATTTGGTTTGTATCAAAGTGCTTACCTTCAAAAATTAGTTTTCTTTTCGGTGAGAGTGCATACACTCATATACTTTCACATTAGATGGTGTTCCAGGGGTTTATCTTCAAATTGCCTGATTTGCCATACAATTTAGGTCCAATCCTTTTTCTCTCTTCATGTTTATAACTTTTTGAACTAATGCATTGGAGTTTTCCTCTCAAGTAGATTACACTGCCCACTAATTTTTTTGTGTGCCTAAGGTACTTATCTTCCATCTCATGTGCCCTTTAGCATCTGATTTGGGTTTCAAACAAATTTGATGTTTGGTTCATGTGATTCTTACCAAATCAAATAGAAGTTTTTAATACAATTACTTGAGTTGTCGTTTAGGTAAAACATTATGGTCCACTTGCCAGTTGGCGTGTGAAGGTGTATTTTAGATTGTGGAAATACATAAGCTTATCAACCAAACAATGATAATGAAGAGTATCTTCAAAAGAAACATTTCATTCCTTTCTTATTTTATTTGAAAAAAAGAAACATTTCATTCATAAATTTCTTTATTCTTGATAGTTTGTACCTGTAGGTGAGTCAACAAATCTACAGTTATGAAGCCTAATTTCTTCAATTATATAGCATATTTCTTCTGATAAAGAGAGGCCTTAGTTACATAAATTTTACGGCAATAAAATAGTTTTGGAAGTCCCTAATTTGATAGTAACACTCGTCTCTTGAAGATACTTTTTAATTTTCTCAATGCCTGAAATATTTTTTTCCAATACGAAGAATGTCTTCAACATATTTCGCCAGAATCACACTCCTAAATGATGAATGATTGATGCAATACATTGATTAAGTACGCCACTTTAAAGACCAATTTCAATAAGAACCTTGCATAGTTTATTGAACCCACCTCAAAGATTTTTGTTAAGCCTATATGGATTTTACAGATTACATACTTTTTTCTTCTCTTAAGCAGCATGTTTAGGAGATTTTTTCATGTATATAATTTTGAAGAGATCATCATAGAGAAAACATTCCTAATACCCTTGATTATTGAGTGTAGTATGGAGATGGAAACAGTTCAACCAAACCGTTAGGGGAAAAGCCTCGGCATGGTAAATTCGTCATTTTGTCAATTTGCTGATTGGATGTAGCCAGATCCCGAGCGAGACGATGAAGGAAATTCGTCATTTCAATTACAATTTCAATCATAAAAAAGATCCCTCATTTCAATAACAATATTAATTTTATATTTCCAGTTAAGATCTAGCAGTGTAACTTAATGTGTCCATGGAATAGAAACAATTGGGCAAGGCACAATAACGTGACAAAATGAGGAGAATCAATGGCCAGGGTAGTTAAAAGACTATATTGGATGGTGAGTTTAGGTTTGTATATTTCCAAAGTGCATTTATAAGTTGGAGATTTGAGGTTGCTAGCACAAACAGATGCTCAACCAAATAAGATGGGGTGTAAAGAGGCCCATTAGAAGGAAGTTATTATCGTTAGCAAGTATAAACCTTTAGTAAAACAAGAGTAGGTTTGAGCAAGATGCGCAAGTGGAATAATTGGAAGCAATTATGTGAAGTACAAATGAGGGTAGTGAGGGGTTATTTGATGAAAGATAATATCCACAAAAATATAAAAGCAATTGGTAGAGAGATTAAAATAATGATAACCTTTGTGAGTTTTAGAATAACACACAAAGTACATTTAATAGCATGCGAAGAAATTGTACTAGATCCATGATGAAAATAATGGATGAAACAAACTCAATTGAAAACATAAAGAGCTATGAGAAAAAAAATAATTTGTTGTTGATAGAGAAGAAAGAAGCGGGGAGCTTCATTTAGACTAGGGAGGGTACATAGTTCATTAAGTCACATGTCATTAGCATAACATCTCTCAAAGTTATCTTAGAAAATTTGTTTGAAACATTAATGTATGAGAAACATTGAGAGATGACATTACTTGTATACAAACACAATTTTTTAGGAAGTATAAAGGCAAGATAATTGATGTGTAATACCATTTATAGTACAGAAGGAAAAAAAAAAAGTGGATTGCATTTATTCTAGAGCAACTGTAAAATGAACTTTAAGAGATGTAAGACTTCTATTTTTTGATAACATTTTTTGAATATTTTGACTACTTTAGGCCAACATTTTATAAGTATATTCAAGTAACTTTTCTGTGGTCAATAAAAGAAACTAACCAAACTCCATGTGAGTTAAGATAGGACTTGAATTGTGGAAATTAGATTGTAGCAAGTCAAAATGGCTACGAGAAGATCTGGGCATGGGAATTGGGACACATGGTTTACTTTTAAACTTCACATCCAAACCTAGCGTTAGAGGAGGGAAGATGAGTGAAACTCTAAACATAACAAGGACGTTTGGGATAACAATGGCACTTGTAAGGGCAGGTAGTGTAAAATGAAGCAATGGAAGAATTTTCATAGAGATAATTGATGCGTTCAATTTCAACACTGTCACAATTCATCCTTTTTGAGCTGAGATCCCAAAAAATCTAGTAGAAGGAAGAAAAATTATTAAGCAATTATGACATTTATTAGAACAAGTTTTATAGTTAACATGATTATAGGAAAGCGAGGAATATATAAAACATTGTTTAAAGTTACTGAGGAGAAACGTAGAGATCCTCTTCGAGAAATCGGAGAGTAATCTGTTATTAATGTTGGGAATAGGAATTGTTAGTATGGTGAGAGAGAAAAACAATTGTGGGTTACTTGCCATGTGGGACGATGCACTTGAATCTAAGACTAAGGATGTATCAAAGTAAACAAAACTACATGAGTAGTAGTAAGTTAGATTGAAGTTTTATAATAGATGATCATATTTTTCTTGGGAGAGAAAAATAATGTTAGAACGAGCCTAATAGTATTCCAATGTTGTCCCAACATAATCAAATTGGTAATTAGTTCTCTGACAATATTAACAGGGTGAAAAATGAATCATCGCCTCCAAGATAACGATTACTTTTGCAGTGTTAGCTCTAAGAAAATTGTGTTCAAATTCAAGAGAAGGCATAGCTATAAGCTCAATAACTAAGAGAACACGTGATAGAGTAGTGATAAATGATGAAGTGTGGATATTGAAAAATGTGGAACTTCTCATTTTAATTTTGCATAGTAGTGTGATAAATTGTGAAGTGATGTTGAAGTACTTCCATTTGCCTTTCAATGTACTATAATAAGCTTGAATTCATTTGCCTCCTTATTATGAAGAAAAAATGTGAGAGTAGCCTATGCATGCCTGAATAATGTTAGCATCTGGACAATGTAGGATGAGAAAATCCCACATCTAACTGGCAAGGACTGAAAAGATGATAATGGTGGAAATTCTTGGTTTAAGAATATTGAGCATTTATGTGAGTAAATCATAGTCATAAAATTTTCATTTGACCCAATAAGGGAACAAAAAGTTTTATCACAAGATGGCTGAAGGTGGGAGGTTTCGGTTTTGTGTGGAGGGTGAGATTTTTTGTGAGTAGATGAGGTAGGTTATGTAAATTTGGGTTTTGAATGGAAAACAATGAATTTCCAAAGTGATCTAAAGTTTGCAAGACTATGACACCAAATGACACCAATCCATGATTTTAGATAGAGGTTAGGGATCATGGTTGGTTTTCAAGATGTGTGTAAGTGGATGGAAAAGTAGAAGAGGTTGAAATAATGATATTTGAAGGGTTAAGGAGTGCGCGGTTGCTGTTTAGATGGTAGCTAAGTAGAGAAAAGAACCGGTGAATTGTGGAAGAACATGCAGGAGTAATGAGAAAGATCAACCAGATATGCTTAATCAAAATACAATAAACACTACTTGAAAGAGAAGGCCACATCATTATAATACGAGGAGAAAATAGAGAATGATTCTCCAAATAAGCGAAAGTAAAACTCTCTGATAACATTTTAAAATAGTCATCTATTTTGGGGAAATTGTTCAAGAAACTGAAAACAATGATAGCTTATTAAAGTAGTTTTTAAGTGATTGATTGTTTTAACTATTTAAATTTCATAATTTTTTAATGAAGTTTGGTTCTCAACATTGGATCATAACCAGTGTAGTAAGTTAAACAAATCATACTATAGCCTGAGAAAAGTGGGGAACAACTTTTCTTTGGCAGCAGAAGTTAGGGATGTTCTTGCACTACATCGGTCCACTATTTCATCTTATTTCATTGAGTTATGATTATTTTTATTGTTCACGTGGCTGCTAGCTTCATCATTTGCTTTATTAAAATTAGGTGCTCTTACAATGTTATAAGATGAAACAACTCTTTTAGTGGAGTTTAGCAATTGTAAATTTTTTATGATTATTACAATATAGTTGTCATTTATGACTCTCTATACTGATATTCAAATAAGATTTATCTTTTTTTACCATTTTGGTTTGAACACATAATTTGTATAATTCGTATCCTTTTTAGCTTATTAGCTTTATGTTTATTTGCATGAGCTCAACTCCTTTTTATTCTGCAAGGTCTTGTTGGCGCATAACAGAAGATCAATGTTTTATATTTTTCTTGCAGACTAATTTCTTGTTCATTGAAATGCTAAAACTTGATCTATTTTATCCTTTGCAGTGAAGCCGAGAGATGCATTCATTTGCTCGAGGAATCACTAAGCACGTTGCTAAGCTGTTTGGAGATCGCGGATTCTGAAACTGCTAAAAGAGAGGGCTACTTTTCTTGGGAATTAGGGGAGGCAATAAAATGTGCTAGCTTTCTCAGGAGGATTTATGAAGAGGTTTGTCAAATCATAAAGTGCTATTTCCTTTAACTTTCCACACTCAATTTTAAACATGGATTGTAATGTGAAACTAAAATTGACGCACAGTAATGCATAGCTTAATTTTGTTTTTTAGTTTGTTAATTGACACACAGCAATTGGTGATTTGTATTACATTTATCACATATTTCATAAACACTGTTAGGCTTTTTATTCCACAATGCTTAGGTTATTGTAGCTTTACCAGCTAATTTTTTCTACTGGTGCAAACAATTTGGCTTGAGCTTGAGCCGCTGTTGGCTTGAGCATGAGCATGATTAATTAATTGAGTTTGAGATTAATTCTATGAGTTCAAGACGGCTCACATACTAACTTGTTGAAAGGGAGAAAAAAATATTAATTCCAACTAGCATTAAAATAAAATGGTTAATAGAACGAGCAAATAGGAGATGAATAATAAGAAAGAAATTGGTGTAAAATATAAAATATCATTTTTGAATTTTTTTTAATAATCTAAAGATAAAGTCTTGAATTTTAATTTTTTTAGTATATTTCATATTAACCTTTTGTAAACTATCCCCCGGCTCACGAGCTAACTAATCTAGTTGGAGGTGGCTTGAGCTTGACTTGTTATCATATCAAACTTAGCTCTCAAGTCACTTATCCAGCTAAGCTGAACCAGCTCACGAGCCGGCTTAGCTTGGTTACACTCTAATCTTTTCTCATTTCCTAATTTTTCTTGCTATATAGACTCAGGCTTGTACTTTTTGAGGTATTTTTTTGTTATTAGAAGGTATATGCAATGCATGATGTTGGTGCCTAGGCAGAGTTGAAGTATGCTTCCCTACTTTTGTATTGCAGATATGTTTCATTGTTCCATCTTATTTAATGATGAATGCATCACGGAAAGATGTAAAATTTCAGTGAGCTGAATTCTTTCGTAGAGGATCAAAATTAGGATATATAAATTACTCAATGAATTGATTTAAATAGTGGTGTTAGGTTACCTTCAATGACGAATAACAGGAAACTACATGATTGAAGTACATTTTGATATCAAATTTTGAACAAAGTAGATTATCTGGGTTGTGATACTCATATTGAATCAACTTTTGGGTCTTATTAGAGCAAGTAACATTACTAAGGGTGAGAAAAAACATATATGTATTAAAGACTAAATCTAGGGAACATTTGGTTCACTAACGTCGACAAGTTGATGTGGTTTTAAGAGATGTTAGCTATTCAATTTGTTGCCAATGCCATCCTAGAAGAAATGACAAACAATGGACATGTACCGTACCTTTTGTGACTCTTTAAAGTTGCGGAACAACTCCTACCTTATCAATGATGTGAGGTTATATTCATTGTTATCTTAGTGCTTCTCCTGATTTGTTTCGGGATCCACTAAATATTGTTGAAATTCCTTTTAGTAGTAATAGTTTATTTTTTAATTCATTGATTATGTTTACATTTTGCGGAAGCGTTTCCTTAATTTATTACTTATTTGCTTGAGCTTCTTTACAAAGAAGTCAACTCTACGGTGAAATTACCTCAAAGATGATGAGATTTTATTTACAGTACTATAACAAGCTAATAATTTAGACAACATTAATGTTTTGTAATATAGCCGTTGAAGAAATGATTCGAAAACAAAATTTGGTAAGGTAAAACTGCAATTTTAGCAATGCTAGTGACTTGATAACATCTAACAATAGCTCTTTAGTCCATGCAAAAGTACCTTTGGAGGCTAATTTTATGCCAAAAAATTAATAATGAAGTGTAAAGGATGAAGTGGATTTTTTTTGTGTTTGCAACCTATAACACATAATCGGTGATGATTAGCCATCACTAAATCTTATATTTTGTGTTAGATTTAGATTTTTTTGGATACTGACTATTTTCATATTATATGATAAAATTATTAGTATTTAAATTTGCTCACGCAAGTGTTGCAAATGCTCTCCGAATAGTTGTACACCAAAATATCGTTGAAGTACACAATCATAAATTTTCTGATGAAGGCTAGCCAAACCTGGTTCTTCAACCTCATAAAATTGTTCGACACATTTGACAGACTAAAATTCATGTTTGTCCGCTCATAAAATAAACATCACGTCTTGGTGGTGGTCTTTTACTTGTCTTTAGGTATCATCTGGATTTGATGGTTGCCACAACGTAAATCAATTTTGGAGAATACACTAGCTCCATGCCACTATGCAATAAGTCATCCAATCTTAAATTGAGAACTGTAATTTAATGACGATCTTATTCACCGTCGTACTATCAATACATATACACTACAGTCCATCTTTCTTGAGAAAATTAAAGATGGTATAATATTTGAACTGGTATTTTCATGAACTAGTCATTGGGCCCTCAAATTATCAACCAACTTCTGTAGCTTCTCATACTATGTTGGTTGTATTGAGTAGCATTGTCAGATGGGGAGCACTGATCATGAGATGAGATCTATAGTATTATGAATTTATGTAGGGGTGATGACATAAGTGGTAGACTTTCAATTAAAACATCATGAAACTCCTCAAACAGAGGTACACTGCTTCAAGTATTGGCTCCTCCATCTCACTGGCCTCTAACTTTACCAAGGTCAATCCCACTAACATTTCCCTTATATTATGTAGTATTGTGATGCTTGGAATTAAATCTCACATTTCTTTCTTAGTACTTATCAATTATAATTTCTTCAAGGATAGAAGTAAAATATATTTTCAATCTTCCGATGAAAGGGAAAGTGTTCTTATGACCATCATGAATTGTGCCCTTATCATGCCGCCATGGTCAACAGTACTAAAGGTGACATGCATCCAAATGCATGACATCACATCACGCTGTTCATGTAACTTTTCTCTGATGAAAAATTCTACTAGGCATCTCTTGTCATTAATGTTCTCTTTTTCTTTCTTTAACCAAATTAAGAAATATGGCTGAATATGCTTTTGTATAGTGATGCTAGATTTGTCCGCCATTTGGATAAATATTACCTTCTTTTAATTGCATCTGTCTATAATGAGACTACACACATTCATCTTCACGATATAAAATGTATGGAAGATATTATGTTTGACCTACTAATGCTCTTTTTAGGGCTCGATTTGTAGAACTCATCAAATTACAAACATCTCACCTTCACTCGTTGCCATCCTCATCTCCAGATCTTCTACTCTCTATTTCTTTCGCTGCACCATGTTCATTTAAAGAAATCATTCTTTTGTCTTGGCAGTTGGTTACAATGTGCCCATATTTTATGACACTTGAAACACTTTATTTTGGGTATGCATTGGTAGTGTCGGCTCGATCATTGGTTGCTCCTTCTTGTGCGGACTTTTCTAGTAGCGTAGGTTTTGAATTGAGAGGCACTTTTGTTGTCCAACCTCATGATATACTTCCGTTTGAAGGAATCTGATGCTATTGTGTTGCTTTTTTACTTTTAGGGCTAAGTTTTGTACATTCTGCAATGTTTCATGGTGCTCTAACTATACCATATTGCCATTAAGTGGTCTCAATCCTACTAGATATTTGGGTAATGTTCTCTATTGGTTCCACTAACTCACAATTAAACATGAGTTATTTAAACTTATCATTGTACTCTGCTTATAATTTCTTCTATTGTAAATGGTGAAATCTCAAAAACATATTCTATTTGTAGTGTGTTGGGAGGTACTTATGCTGCAATTTCTTTTTTATTTTGGACTGTTGTGTTCTTACCTTTTTTTAATGTTTTCATGGATATTTCAAATTCTAATTTCATCTTTTATGTCAGGCAAAATGCCTATGTACTCAAAAGTTCATGTGTTCCATAGTTTGAAACCACTAAATTCACATGATTCAAACAACCATCAAAATCTGATAAACCAACCTTCACTCTTTAAAGTCACCATTTCTTCTCTATGCTCAATGATAATCTACACAAAGTTGGCTCTTTGTCACTTGAGGCTTCTTGGTTAAAAGAGTTTTCTTCTTTTTATTAACTGGGTGATTACCATTTTGACTTTACTTGACCTCGTTATATTTTTTTCCTTCAAATTTAGCAAGCCTCCATCGTAATCAAAAGATTTCTTTTTGTATGTCTTCTATATAAGATCTTGAATGCTTTCTTAAGGATTTCTTCTAGGCGGTATGGTAGATCTCTACTTAGGGTTTTGGCTAAGGTGGATTTTGGATTTGGGTTGGCCGAAAGTGATATTGGAATTTATCGAACACCCAAGGGAAAACAAATGTTTTTACTTTCAAAAATTTGAAATTACAACAACAATAGGGAAATTGCAAATTGCAACAAACAACACAACACTAAAAGGGTTGGATCTAGAGTGTAGTTGGTGCTGGCTAGGGGTTTGGACCTCCGGGGAGGTGGCAAGGGGGGCCGACCAGTAAGCTGGAAGGTGGCAGCAACAATGGGGAAAGCTAGCAACATAAACAGTGGTGGGAGTGCTATTTTGAGTGGTGAAAGTAAAGAAAATAAAAAAAGGGTGATGTGAGAGCGTTGCGGAAAATATTGGGGAAAATGTTGTTTTCATTCTCTTCTCTCTTTTATTTTTTTAGAAGTCGTCAGCTTGTCTATCTATAATTGTTGTATTATTCCTTTATTCGAGTAAATCTTCCTCTCAGATATAATGAATGATCAGAAGAAGAGAGAAACCGGAAGGAGGGATATACGACGGGCAATAAACAAACGAGAGAAGCAACGTGGAGAACTTTCGTAAAGCGATTTTCTCATGGATAGCCCCAAAGCGCACGGTCCGAAATGAGATCAGATCGAAAATGCTTTCGACATCTATCTGCAAAAAGGAACCTACAAAAGCAACCCACAACCAGATATTGTATAAAAAATGATCTTAATTTATAAGAATTAAATTAAAATATGACACTCAATAGGACACAATGAAGAAAAGTGATTCATGTAGCCGACCCCACTTAGTGAGATAAATGTATGTTGTTGTTTTTATTTCCCATTCATAATTAAATCTTCTCCTATTCTCCGACAAAATGAAAATATGACACTCAATAGGGCACAATGGAGAAAAAGGATTCATGTAGCCGACCCCACTTTGTGAGATAAATGTATGTTGTTGTTTGTATTTTCCATTCACAATTAAATCTTCTCCAATTCTCCGACAAGCTATCCCTCTGAGAAGCTCATATCACTGGCCTCAACGATGCCTTCTTCAGTAAGCTTCGGCCGTGACACCCTCCAACAAACCTTCAATGAGCTCCGATCACAAGATTCTCAAGTCGAGCTCTCGAGCTTGTTACTGAACTGATGAGCCAAAGCTTGAGCTCATATTATGGGCTCGACGTGAGCTCGGGCTTGAGTTCGAGCCGTCTATTTCATATACGAGCCGAGCTTTAGTTCAATATGACTTGAGCACGACTCGGCTCCTTTACATCCTTAGATGTAGGGATGATTTTTACTGGAGGTAGAAAGGTTAGGTATTGTGGGTTAGAGTTTGGATTTTGAAAAAAAAAATCTAGGATTTAAATGGCTTTAATACCAAATTACACCGATTTAGGGCTCCTAAATGCTTTTAAAGCATCAAGGAAGTGGGGGGTATTGCACGATGGCATTGAGTAAAGCTCTAGGATTGGAGGGGACGAGAAAGTGGTCAGCAACTATTTTTCAGAGGACAATTAAGATGAGACAGCCGGTGATGATATCGAAGATCTACAGATGCTGAAACGAAGCCACCACTTATTCCATTACATGCTAATATGCTATAGACACAGCTTACAAAGGGAAAAATATACTGCTCTCCCAGGGAGATAAATTCAGAGAAAGCTATATCTATTGTCATAAAATCCAAGTAAAAGTGTTCCATAGATTTTTTTCCCAAAACATATATTATCATTCCTAGATATCAAAATATTAATCTCAAAGGGGCACCTTCCTCTCTAGGGTGAAATGTTCCAAAAATTGGATCTAACTTTGCTGTTCTGCATGCGTACCACACTATACGCTGATACTCCGCATCACGCTACACCCACTAGTTTACGATGTTTGTGGAGCTTAGAAGTACTATCTTGCATATGATTAGGATTTATTGTCATTGTGTCAAGAAGTGAAACATTACTTTGAGGACTTATTGACATTGTGTCAAGAAGTGAAACATTACTTTGCTTATCTTATGTTGTAGGAGATTGTTGCATACATACCAACATGCCACTTCAATATTTCCAGACTAAGATTAAACTGCAGCAAACTTGGTTTATGATGTGGCTGAATTATTTTTAAAATTTCAACATTGTGGGTTTCGAATAAATTGTTGAGATGCTCTCTCAACAACAACTAATATTTCTCTTGCTGAAATATTATAATTCTAATTGATCCTTCCAATGCTTAAAGATCCCTGTTTTTACAAAAGGAATCCATTTTTCAAGAGCACGTTAGAGAAGTTGGAGAAGGCAATTTCATTAGACCAAACTTAATGGTCAAGTACTTTGTTTACATAACTTGTAATGATATGTTTTCACATTTGGACCACCGACATCGTAAACGAACCAAGTAAGATATTTCACATTTGTAGTTGTTGGTGTGAAATTCTCCTAGAAGGTTGGATACAATCTTGAAGGAGATGGGTAATCCGGCCATTCACTTGAAAAGACTTAATTAGAATATTTTTTCAACTCAATTTGGGCATATTGGATTGTGAAGGGATCAGAAGATATCAAGTTGATTTCAAACCATCTGGTTCCTTGACAGAGATTGCTAATAGTGTTAATTTTTGTATCATTCGTTTTAGGTTGGAGATCAATTCAATAGGAGTTTTTAGATAATGACATTATCATTGATTGGACACCTGATGATCAAGATTGTGGGGCGAGAAATCTAAGCCATTCGATGACATTTTGTAGCACTAGTGTTAGGATGACTTTTGAATTTTGAATTTATTTTAAATAAGTTTATATTTTGAACTTTAAATTAGCTATGCATGAAAATGTGTATTTCACTTTTAAAAAGGTAGCGAAGATGGTATTTTTGATATGATGTTAAAGATTTGAGTTGTATGCAAGCAAATATGAATGTTTAGGTGTTAGATATGTAAATAAATAAGAATTGTATGGTATGTAATTGTCCCATTTAATTAATACTCACTTTGTTTTTTTTTTTTTTTTGAGTTTCGGCACTGTTTTTCATTGTAACTTGTGCATCTTATGCTTTCCATTTTACACTTTTTCGTCACTTCTAGTTGTCGTGAAATGCGTTTCAAAAAGGCATATTTGTGCCCTATTCAATTTCTTTATTCCCATTCCAATATTTCTGCACGTCTACATCAAAATTATAATTATATAAATATATGCAACTTATTTAAGAAACATAATATTTTACTCATTTGCAGATAAGACATCAGAAGGATGCTCTTGGAAAGTATGCTTATCTCCTGCTTTCGAACTATATATCGACATTTTCAGGTTGTGGTCCCTCTAAAGCTGGTATTAAAAGGTATGTTCCACCATGAAAAATAAAATGTAAATACGTAGCACATTGGTTAGAGATAAAGTGAACTGTTTGTTTTTTGGCATATTAACGTACACAGCACACAATTCTTATGTATTCACATATCTCACGCCTAAACTTTCATATATACACACAGCATTCAAATCTTTAAGATGACATTAAAAGTAGCAATACCTTATAAAAATGAAATACACATTTTCATGCAGAGGTTTAAAGCACCAAAATGATCTGTGTAAATATGGAAATTTATGTGTGAGAGATAGATGAAGCGTTAAGCACACAATCCTTTGTTTTTTCTATTACTGCTCCAACTTGGGGCTTTCTGAAATGTTGCTGGTTAATAATGGCGTTGTTGTTTGTTTCTCTTGTGCTGCAGAGAGATAGATGAAGCGTTAAGGCCAGGTATATATTCATTGATAGATATATGCACACGCGACGATCTTCAAAAGCTTCACAGTTTACTTAGTGGTTAGTGTTAGTTTAATAAATTTAAAGTTGAAAAAGGAAAATAGCCATAAATTAAAAAAAAAAAAAATTGCAGCAGCTTAATACCTTGCTGATCTGTGAATCTTTGATTAATTTGCAGAAGGCCCATGCAGGAGTACTCTTGCAACTTTGTTACAAGATTACAAACAGAATTTTCAGTATGAAGGCAAAATATAATGCATGGCCTCAAGAAGTTCTATTGAAATGTAGCTCATCAGAAGACAAAATATTAAAGGCGAGTCTCTGTCAACTGGACTAAGTTGAATGAATTCAGGTTTGTTAGAAGTTCTACTTTTTTATTTAAACATATTGCACTAAGAATGTAATATCCTTTTATTCGTAAATTCTTGTTATTTTTAAAAGAAATATGGAATATGTTTTATAATGAACAAGCATGAAGTGATGGTTACTTTTTGATGTTTTTAGATTGAGATTTTAGACTTCAAACACATGATGCTCCCCGTGACGTTCAATCTGTTCTGTTGATTCAGATCAAAGAGAATATTTATCTACTTTGGTCAAATGACTACATTATATTTTAAATTTATCTTCTCCTACTATTGTGTTCAGTATTGATGTTATTTGCAATTTAATGTAGTTTTGATATATTTTTTGAAATTATTTAGAATATGATCCAAATGTGCTAAATTTTTGATTAGTTGCTTTGCATGGAATCAATGGATATTCGACTCATCCTCCTCGTATCTACATTTGTTACTCTAATTGACAATTTTGTCGGTTAATAACCTTGAGCTCGGGTTCTACTTACCTTTGCCGAATCGAGATAACAGTAAATATGGTCCTTTATAAATGTTGTAATTGGCTTTTGAACAAAACAGGATAAATTATCTATTTGCATCATTCATTTTTTGTGAGAATTTCAGAACATTGCACTGCAGCCATTTGCTTTTCTAAGATACATCTAAAGTTTTTTTTTTTTTTTAAATTTTGTCCATTATTTTCTTCTCCAAGGAAGATAACTGATTCTCTTGAGTCTCATTATATCATATAAAAAACTTGATGTTATTTTGATGAAATGTGTCACTTTTCATTTATTCTTCTTTCAATCTCCTCTTTTCTCAGGTTTAGATTAAATGCCTTTAGAAGATTGGTGCAATGGGAAGATTCCTTGAGAGATTGCAAGGGTTTGAGCAGAATCAACTATGCAGTTTTTATTAGTGAAGGGAACTTTGCAGTAACTCAAGGAGATGATTAATTCCATGGCCTTTCCCGAGCTTCTATGCCAAGTAATTGAAGGCTTTATACTAATTCACTTGTTTACTTTTGCACCCACCCCTATTATTGTGTTAGGGCAATAATTCTAAGGGGTGGAGTGTGTCACTGCTGGTCTTAGCAGTCCATAGGTAGTATTTAATATTGCTTGTTTGGTATTTAATGAGGTTGTAAGAGTTGTAGTTCTAAAAATACTTTCTTAGTGAGTTTTATGCTTTGCTTGGCTGAGCTTTTATTTTTATAAAATTTTGTTCATTATGAAAAGTTGTATTTTAAAGCTTTTCGGAAATCGCATCGGGATATGTGAAATAAATGGAATTTTTTTAAAAGCATTTTTATAAAAATATTGTAGTCATAGTGATGTGGTAGCTAGAGTTTTATTTTAGTATGCGTGTTTCAGTTTGTTGTTGTGTCTCTATGTTTAAGAATGACATATAATTAAGAGAGTCTAGCATCTATAAATCGGGGTTGTTTTGTGTGGCCTGAGGATGGAGAGTATTTTGATTGTTTGTAAGAACCTTTCTCGTATTCTTTCGGGTTTAGAAGTGAATTCAATATCTTGGAGTGGCGTCGAGGTGGTGATCAACCATCTTTATTTCACTTTCTGCAGTTTATTCTCTTTTTGGGATTCTTGGTCCAATTTTCTTTCTTTTCTGAATTTAGAAGCTACAGATTTCTGTTGACACCTTGCTTTCATTATCTTCTTGTTATCAGAGCTCGATTCTTATACATCGTTTTTCTTCCTTCTCCGAGTTCTTGTGCTTTCTCCTCGGGATTTCGGTCCAAAATTTGTGGATAAAACATGTCCAGAATCTGAGGCTGAAAGTTTGGTTTTTGTCAAGGTTTTCTGGTTTTCTTTGCAATCCAGGTGTGCTAATTTTTGTCAATGTGATTGTATTTTCTCTGTTGTCGAGTCGTGGGGTTCTTCTGTCCAGATTTGGAGGTTGATAATTCTCTATTTTGGGTTTCTTGACTCCAATGCTTGCCCAGAAATTTCTAATACTTTGTTGTCCTTGTATTTATTTGTGGTTCTTTTTGCTCTAAATCATGCCGTCAAGGAGAAATAATGTATGTCCAACACTAGATTTGGTTGTGGAAGAATCATAACAAGAAATTCCTCTTCTACAAATAAGATTGACACTTTTTGAAAAGTGAAAACCGAAAAAACGTCAAAATGAATCAGGAATTGAGATTATGGGTGAGGAAGAGGATAACACTTTCCATCATGGGACGTAGTGCTGATGAATAACCTCTTCGTATCTTGAGCCATGAAAATCGATAGAAACCTCTATATTTTGGAATCAAAATTGGCCTCCTTGATTATGAGGGAAGATTGGATCTCGATCAGTTCGTCAATTAGCAACATATAGTTGAACAAATTCTGGAATTTAAGTAGGAGTAACAAGAACATATAGTCAAATTAGTAGCAATCAAATTGAAGAAAGTCTCACTTCAGTGGGAAAAGTTGAGGATGATTCGACAAAGAGAGAGAAGATTCAAAATCATGTTATGGACCAATATGAAGAAAAGATGCCACTAAATTTTTTACCTGATTATTATCAACAAGAAGTTTTCATTCGACTTCATAACCTTCATCAATAAGAGTTATCTGTGGAGAAATATATTGGTGAATTCAAACAGTTGGTGCTGAAGTGCAATCTTTTCTAACCCGAGGAGCATATTATTCCACAAATTTTGGGTGGTCTTCGACCATTTATTGCTGATGTGGTTCAACTCCAACGTTCCGAGCATTACATGACGTGATTAACTTGGCGGTGAATGTTGAATAACAACAAAAAATGGGTAGAAACACTCCAATACACATTCCCACCAATGATTTGGGCAGTTCCAACACATTAGTCCACTTTCGAGGAAAGGTCGATGGTGAAAATGCTGAAACAACAACAAAATTGATGTCTAGCTGCAAGGGACTGCTACCACAACGAGTGAAGGAACTACATCCTGTATATAATGCTTCAAATGTCTTCGGTTTGGCCATATAACGCCGACTTGTTCTACCTGGTGCATCTTTTCATTGGTGGAGGAGGTTGTTCAAGAGAAAAATGACGTGGTCGAAGAAGATATTATTCCAACGAGGGACTAAATCTACAACTTGACAAAGGGGAATCCCTTGTGTTAAGATGCTTCCTAAGTATCGAACAATATTTCAATAAAGAGTGGTTATAATATAACATCTTTAAAACCCGATACACAGTTCGTGACAAAGTTTGTAATGTTATCATCGACGGTAGAAGTTGTGATAACGTGGTTTCACTCAACCACATCCCCATCCTACTCACATTGCTCAAGAAGGGGGCTGACATTAAAGTCATTCAATATGCATGGTGTCATTTTTGATTGGTCGGAAACTTCAACAACTTATGTGATGTAATTCCTATGGATGCTTCTCACATATTGCTTGGTTGCTCTTGCCAATTTGATTGTAGTATAATTCATGATTGGTATTCTAAAACTTATTCATTTATCAAAGAGGGAATTCAAACCACTTTGGTCCCTATGAAGGAGGAGATTCAGGTGGGGACTGAAACAAACACTATTAGTCTTTCATTGCTTTTGAAAGATCTTAATGAGACGCTATGGGTACTCTTGATCATAACCGAGAGGACTTACATTCTTTCTAAGGAACATATTTGACAAGATCGAGCAAGCCGAGGGACTTACTTCTGCTTGAGAGCTAGTCAGAATGATCATATTGGGAAAGAAAACATGGGGATTTACATCTAACCCAGGCTTATCGAGGCATGGAGGCTAGATACTAGGAAGGAAAGCTCGGAGACAACATTCAGTTCTAGAACATAAGGTGATTAGCTCGAGGTGAACCTCCGAGGGACTCACATCCACTCGAGTGCTAGTCAAGGTGATCATATTAGGAAGGAATACATTGAGATTTACATCCAACCCGAGACCTGATTGAGACACAAAACCTGAAAATTTTAGGAAGGAAAGTATAAAAACTTAAATCCAATCCTATAAAGGAAGGTGACTAGCTTGAGGTAGACTGCCAAGGGACTCACGCTTGCTCGAAGTGATCATCTTAGGATGAAAAGAATGGAGACTTATATCTAGCTTGTGAATTGATCATGGCACGTAGCCTACAAATACTAGGAAGGAAAGCGTGGAGAATTATATCTAATCCTATAAAGGAATCAGGTATGGGGCCCAAATAAGCCATGAGGAGATGCACATGGGACTTACATTTGACCAAGATAGTGATCAGGTATGAGACCTGAATAAGCTAGGAAGGCATGCACACGAGACTTACGTCCAACCTAGAAGGTTATCAGGCATGAGACCTGAATAAGCTAGGAAGGAATGCACACGAGACTTATATCCAACCTAGAAGGTGATTGATACACTAAAAAAATGTTCAATTTTTCATACATTTTTATTGCCTATATTTGGTCATTTTTGGTGAAATTGCACTTAAAAAAATGTATTTTAATGTTTTTGATGCAGGTATGCTCAATTTTGGGGATTTAGATTAAAAAGGAACAAAAATGATGAAATTTAAAGCAAAAAAGGCAAAGAAATGCTTTGGCACAGAATAACACCAGAACTAGCATCAACAACACCAGTACACCTGTATGGAGTACGATCAGCGCCGAATGGCGCCAATCGGCTCCAAAACAGCGCCAAGACGGTTATTTCGCAAAATGTATTGAATTTGGACGAATTTTGAAGGGGTGCTTAAGGGAACTCTTGACTTTTCGGCTGCACATTATTTAATCACCAATTTTGACAGAAAATGGGGGTCGAAGGAGGAGAAAAGAAGTAGAGAAAACAGAGCAAAACTTCCATACTTAGTTTTTTTTTTGAGAGATCTTGAGAGTGAGATAAGTTGTTTCCTTTAATTTTGTGTTGTGTAAACTTTTTTTAATATATATAAATCCATTTTTTGTTATTTCTTCTCCATAAATTATGGGTAGTTGTTTTGTCTTACCCTTTACAATAAGTAGTGATGTGAAGAATCAATAGTAGTTTGAAAATGATCTTAATTTTTTAAATTGTGATGGTTCTTCTTGAATTTCATTTACTTTTCAATCTGACCAATTAATTTGTTAAAATCTATGTCAAAACATAAGAGTCAAGATGACCATGTTTTCAACATTCAAGTAGGGATCACACTTTAATGCCATGGAAGAGTGAAGACTCTATGAGATTGAGTGCAAATAAATAGGGAAATATTATTTAATGGGTGTAGAATTGGTGATTTTGGTGTGACATACTAAATGTGGTTCAGATGTTTAGAAACCATATGGTAAGATTGTTAGCTCTTAGGTGGGGGAGAAGTGGGAGCTCTGGAGTGAGAGCAATATCTTCTCAATCTAACCACGAATGTGGATCCAAACATCTGAATTAGCCAATGTCCTTCATCTCTTGACCAGAGGATTAAAGGATATTATTGCTCATATTTGTCACATGCAATTAATAATAGATTTGATTCTTCACTAACTACAACCTTATTGTAAATGGGAAAGATACTTTGCTTAAATTTTAAACTTTCGTTAAAATTACTTTACCTGCCTATAGTAGATTTAACTTTTAAGTTTGCAAAATTAGCATAGTAAATTTAATTTCATTAGACTTGCATTTCACATTTAATTTTAGCTGTTGTAGTTCTTATACTATCTAGTTAGGTCCTTTTAATTAAGAGTTTAACATTCTCTCTGTGAGATCGATACTTAGGACTCCATTACAATCCTATATTACTTGAGCGATACGTATACTTGTGTTTACTACCTAGTGAATATAAAATATCAGAAACTGATTTTGTGAATACAAAAGTAAATTATTGGCAAATTAAGCATAAGAGTTTGAATCTATAGAAAAGTTGCACACACTAGGACTGCACCAAATTTTTGGCGTCATTGCCTGTGAGTAATGGTAAAATTCTAATTAAAAGTTGAAAAGATTGTAATTGAACGATTAAACATGTTTTGTGTAAGTGNATATATATATATATATATATATATATATATATATATATATATATATATATATATATATATATATATATATATATATATATATTTGTGATTTTGTATGTGTGGTTTATGATCTCAAGGATTACTACCTATTGATTTTGAATTAAAAAGAACTATAAGAAAAAATTAAAAACAAGAAAAAGAAAATATTAATTTGAACAAAATGGAACATCAATAAAGACTTTTAAGAGATTATGCTAACCCGATGGTAAGAGATTATGCTAACCCGATAACAGATGAAATTCACTTAAGTATTCGAGCCCCTGTTTTTGCTTCAAATTCATTTGAACTTAAACCATCTATCATTCAAATGGTACAAAATAACCAATTTGAGGGAATACCATCTGAAGTTCCTAATTTACATCTTCCAAGTTTTCTAGAACTATGTGCTATATTTAAATATGACGGAGTGTCTGAAGATGTTGTCAGGCTTAGACTTTTTTCCTTTCTCATTAAGAGAAAACTAAGGTGTTGTTAAATTCGTTAGCACCTAGATTGATCAGAACTTGGAGAGATTTAGCTAAAAAATTTTTGGCAAAATATTTTCCACGATCTAAAACTGCGAAACATAGAATTAATATTACATCTTTTTTTCAATTTGAAGGGGAATCAATTTATGAAGCTTGAGAATGATTTAAAGATCTCCATAGAAAGTGTCCACACCAAGCTTTACCTGGTTGGTTGATAATTCAAACATTCTATAATGAATTAGTGAGATCTCTAAGATCTATTATTAATGCTAATGTTGGTGGTTCATTAATATCAAAATCATTCGATGAAACATATTCTTTAATTGAAGAAATGACTACTAACAGTTTTCAATGACCTTCTGAAAGTTTAAATCCAAAAAGAATAGCCAATGTTCATGATTATGATGTTATGTCTATTATGGCTACTCAAATTATGCCATGTCTAAGAAAATTGATCAAATTGGAATGAACTATTCTCAAATACTTTATGTAATTGAGAAAAATTCATTAGGACAAATGATAGATTTTCAATCATCTTATGAAACTTTAAATGCCATAAAAAATCAAACGAATAATCCTTATTTAAATTATTATAACCCATGTTGGAAGAATCATCCTAATCTAAATTGGAATAATAATAATCCTAATAATGTAAATCTGCAATGGGGGAACAATGTGAATCCATTAAGAAATTTAAATAGTCAGGGAAATATTAATCCTAAACCTGATTATCATTTAGGTTTTAACATCAATCCATAAATTAAGGAGAAAAATTATCAATGGAAGAATTAATATTGCAAATGTGGAATCAATTGCATTGCCAATGAGTTGCAATTAGAAACATGGAAAATTAGTTAGTGCCTATGGCTACTACGCTGAGCAATAGGCCTTTGGAAACTTTGCTCAATAATGTTGAGATCTATCCAAAAGACCAGAATAAAAAACAAATTAAGGTTATTCAATTGAGAAGTGGAAAAGAATTAGAAACCAAAATTCAAAAGGAAATTGAAGTTGAGAAAGAAAGAGAGAAAGTGAAGGATCAAACACCGGCTTGGGAAATGCACAAAATGCAATTGGTAGTAAGTGCTGCAAAAAAAAATGACAATCACGACTCTTTATGCCAAATATTTTATTTGTTCCCAAGTTAAAATAATGACTCAAATTTGACGCACATCCATTGAAAATCTTCAAAGCCTGCGCCCATTCAAATACTGATCCCATTGATCTAATGTGAGACAATATGTAGAATTGTCCTTTATTGATTTACCTGTATTTGTCTTTGAAGTTTTAACCTCCTCTTACAATAATCTTCCAGGTCTAATCTTGCTTTGATGTTATCTTTTATTTTACCCTTGATATCCATTTCAATATTAAAGGTGTTATAAAAAAATTTCTTATCAATATGCATAACATCAAGTTTATGTCTAATTAAATTAGTCCTTTAGTATGGAAGATCTCAGAAAGTACTCTACTTCATATAGTTATGTGTTACACCAAAATCAAGAAGACAATTTGAAGCTAGATCTAGCTTCTCAGTGTTTTTTGATATTTACTGATCATTTGTAATAAATTGACTCAAGTTATCTTAAGGGATGGAATTGATCTTTCAACCCCATTTCTAAATAATGAACTATATTCCTTTTGAATGGGTGATCATGTCCCAAAAATATTTTTTGGTAACTGAATCAAGAAATTTTCCTTCCATGTTTTAAACTAAATGCCTTGGACATATTCATGCAGTAAGAACAAGTAAATCTCTCGGTAGTGCTCCAACTAGATAGGATTTTCTAAGCTAGGAAATCACTAATCGTCCACATAAGAGATGTTTTCATCTAAAACTTGTCTTATAGCGATTTCATAATTCAACATACATGTTTTACACAACATTTGAAGCTTATCAATCAGAGGTTGTAAGTAAATGTCAATTTTTTCCCTTTGGGCTATGTGGACCTTGTATGATCAACATCATAAATAAGAACGACACGATCATTCACATATCGAGAGGCAAACTATATGACATAATGATTACTGGTCAACATGAATATGGTGTTGTGGCTTGACTATACGTGGTGAACCCATCTACACATAAAGTAAGTCTAACATTGTGTGCTTCGGCTGCAATGTTCATATAACTACAGTCGAAATGTCTCTAGGATTTACAATGTGACAGATGACTCATAAAATTAGCATTAACAGATTCAAAACTATGTCATATGATGTGAACATTTATATGCATAGAAGTCAACAGTTTCTGAAGTCGGGGTATTAGAGGAAGGTCAAAGAGATGCACTTATGGAATATATTTTTTTCCTTTTATCCCCTTGTTTGAATCTATCAGCACCGCAAAATATATATTTCATCTACATTACATCAGCATTATAATATATCATGCAACCATTAAAATAATAATCTGTCTTTTTAGATAGTAGCACTAACTTGGATGCTAGCTTTTTGGTTCTGCACAAGTCAACTGGAACTAAATTCCCTGAAGGGCTTGTCTTCTTCAATAATGCTCCTACCTAATTGAAGCATTCTCTGGTCATTTTCAAATCATATCTGAAATTCAACATTATTAGCGCCATTGATAACTTCATATGCGTAGTACAAGCTTCCCATAAATGTTGTGTAGCATTTAATAATTGATAAAATTATTATTCTTCATTGTTAGGTGTTTGGTTTTCAACTTTAACACTCCCAAAAAAAATGAGCCCTACGCGTATCATGAATCATTTCTTCATATGTGCTAGGATCGTAATCCTCTATTGGAGGAGCATAACTTATTAATGCACCAACTTGATCATATTGAACTTCTAGTTCTTGCTCACTATGTGCAATCAAGTACCAATAATTTGGTTTAAATCTCTTGCGACATAGATGCAACTTAACTTCTTCAGGTGTTGGAAACACTTGATCCTTTTGCATTGCACAAGAACATCAAAAGTTACTATCTAAAAGATAAATAGGCAACTGTGATACCACCTGCACAATTTTTTAATATCATTCAAGAACTCATTAGTGAATCCTTTTCGTTCTGAATATAATATATTATACATCAACGATCTCAAAATTTGAATATCCATCTACATTATATATGTAACTTTATGAATAAGAACAACTAAATATCAATCATAAATATACTTTATATGTATTATATATCAAACACCTAAACAACAATCTTTATATATAAACCACGTACAATTCTTATGAATGACATACACATTACTTAAACTTCAAATTTAGCATAGAAACAAAACAATTCTTATGTACTACTTACCTGACACCTAAACTTCGAAGTATACATACAAAACACACAATTTTCATGTATTACACACAACTAAATATGTTTTACACCTATTGGGATTAGCTAAATGAATTAATCTTTTTCTCCATCGTGTCCCATTTAGTGTCATGTTTTTATGTAATTATAATAGATTATGCCCAAGTTTTCTTTGACATACATTTATCTTTCTTAATATAAGTCAAATATAAATCAACTACAATCCTAATAGGCTGATGAGATGATCTACATTTAAGGTGACAAACTAACTAAGATAACTCTCTTTATTATTGTCTGTCACTGGAGCTGCACCAACTCTTTCACGGATATATTCTTTTTACATTTGGTATGTAAGTGTAAAACCACTCATCCACATAAGCATTAGAAGACTTGCCTCCATCTTATGGTATGCGCTTTTAAGTATATGTGGGACTTTTCAATCACGTAATAGGCTCGTTGCTTTCCTCCACTTTGAATATCCAACTTCAATTTGACAAATAACATCCTTGCCTAGCTAAATAAAATATATTACTTTGAACAGTGAACCCAAAATTTCAAAAACTTTTATTCAAAACAAGATCATCAAATGATCAACGTTTGTGAAGAAACCATTTAGGATGACTTTCTCTAATCTTTTCAAAAGCAGGGGCAACACCAACCCATCCACCTAAATGTTAGGCCACTCATCACCTGAGCATTCACATACCAGCAAAAAATAACTTAGTTTTTTTGCTTTTATTTTCAAATCAACACCTAAACATTATTTTTCACACTATAACAACACAAATAGTATGCATTACAGATCTATCACCTGAACTTTAAATATCATATAGAAAACAAAACAAATCATATGCATTTTGAAACCTAACACTTAAATATCAGTTTTTACATACTTTGTAATGAAAAAAACAAATATCTCTCTTGAAGTTAGAGATCACGAGAGAAGAAAGCATTACCTTAGGTCCATGCATGAGAGGAGGTCTTTGGAGGTGTGATTTTGTTGGAGGAATGCGCCTAGAAACGTCGGAGAAGCAGGCTAGTGGAGATTGCCCGCGGATGCGCTGAAGCGAATGAGCTGAAGGAAGAAGAAACTAAATGAGGGGTTGTCTCATAAGATAGATTTTTTTGAGCCTTTGCACTGAATTTGGTTCAATTTGCATCAGATAATTATCAACACAATTAAGTAAACTTGTTGCATCGACACAAACATCGATACAAAGTTGATGACCCTAAATAGCATCCAAGTTCACCATAAATTTTATGAAAATCCAATAACAATGATTGCGTCAACAAAATTTTGACGCTAATTCTCAACTTTCCTGTAGTGTACGACCTCTCTGGCCAACTGACACTACCACAACTACCAACTACAACTTATGTTACCAACTATGTCTTATATAGCAAATTACTACTACAACTTCCAATTACAATTTATGTGATGAACTACGACCTATATGACTAACTGCTACTATAGCTACTAACTACGACCTATGCAGGTCAATATTGTAGCTTTCAATTATGACTTTATGACTAACTACTACTTTAGTTATCAATTATGACCAAGGTGATCAACTATGACCTATGTAGTTGACTGTTACTGCAACTTTCAACAATGGCCTCTGCAGCCAATTGTTGTTGCTGCAGTATCAAATATGACCTATATGACTAACTACGCATATGTGGCTAACTGATAATATAAATTTCAGCTATGACCTCTGCGACCAACTAATATTATTGCAGTCACCAACTACAGTCTTTGTGATAAAACATTATCTTTGTAGCAACCAACTGCGGTATTTGCGGCCCACTGTCATTCTTATTGCCAAAAATTATATTTTTATAGCTCAATTATGACTATTAAAGTTGGATGAATATTGTACATATGTAATTATCAACATTTTAATTTCATATTCTCAAATTCATGAGAAAAATAGACTTATGTACTTACAATCATATAGTGCATCGCTTTGACTGAGCCAAGCCCCATAGCTTGTTCCGTTTCTAGGACTTTTTCACGTAAAAAATCTTGGTGTCTCCTCTTAACTTTTGATTATATGTGTGTATTGAATCTTCGTGTAATTATAAGACATTAAATATAACTCTATCGTTGTAAATCTTTCAACACAAAACAATAATAAAAGTATATTATCTCAAATTTTAGATCAAATAATTAAGTTTCATAATTTATTTCCAGTTAAAATATCCTTTTCAAATATTATGCTCTTAAAAAAATTGAAATAATTTGTATCATGTGCATTCTATTGGAGTGCGGACGAATTTGTATGCAGCATAAGATCAAAGATATTTAATGATAATTATTTTAGAAAGGAAATATACATACAAATCACACAATTCTTATGTGCTTATATATCTAACATCTAAATTTTAATATTTATCATTATAATATTTTTGTCATAAAGTTATGCATAAAAATTATTATTTCACTTTTAAAAAATAAAGTGACCAACTAAAGCTTAAGTGATCACCTATGGTCTATGTAGCTCATGCAGCTCTTAGCTCTTGCTTTAATGGTCTCTAAACGTTATTGCAACTTACCACCATGAATCATATGACTAATTATGACTTACATGAATCACTACTCATGCAGCTACTAACTCTGCCCTTTGTGGCCTACTAAAGTTAGTGCAACTCCTTACTATGGCCGACGTGGTATACTACTTTCATTACATCCCTCGGCTATGACCCTTATGGCCAACCAACACTATTGAGGCTCACCATTATGGATAATGTAACCAACTACGACCTACCTGGCTCACAGCTTATACAACTCCAAACTCTGGTCTTTGTGGCCTATGGACCTTTGTGCAGCTGCCTACATGGTTGACTGTTATCATTACAGCCCTCTGTTACGACCTTTGTGGCCAATTGATGACATCACAACTCACTACTCCTCCTATGTGACCAACTACGATCTGCATGACTCACAAATCATGGAGCTTCCAACTAAGGCTTATGTGGCTCGTTGCTACTGCGACATTCAACTATGACATTAGTTGCCAACTAATATTATTGCAGCTCTTAACTACGTTCTTTATGGCCACCCGACACTCCGTAAGTTATTTTTTGTAGCTTCTATACGACTATTAAAGTCAGATCACTATTGTATTTCTACAATTCTAATTTTCCTAATAGTTAACCTATGTACTCATAATTACATCGTGGATTACTCCGATTGGGCTTGGTCCCATAGATTTTTTCCTCTCCAGGATTTTCCACACAAAAATCATGTTGTCTCCTATTCTTCTCTAGTATTTGTGTGTGAGCTGGATCGTTGCACAACACTGAAACAATAATTCATTACTCTATTTTCAAGAATCTTTCATCACCCAATTATAATAAAAATGATAATTATTTAGTAGATTAAAATTAATCTTATTAATTATTAATATAAAACTAATACATTTAATATTAATATAATCATAAGATATTTTAGTTTAAATGAAGATTATAAAGGGAATGGTTTCAATATATCAAATATTTCATTTAAAAAATTTGTCATGATTATCTTTTTTATATATATATTTTTAAATTAAACAATCAAAATAACATGAGAAAAATCATATAAATTATTTGAGTTGAGCAACACCATTTAAATACATATTTTTTTGCTTTATAAATAAATTACCATATAATTATTAAGTGCATGTTTGTACTTTTAAACAATTATAACTTTTTTTTTTATTTCTTTGCTATTTTGTATTTATATTTAGTTTCCATTATTTAGGAATGTATTATATGTCAAAAATATTATGACTCATTTTTAAAAATACAAAATAATATAATTTTGTCATACAACAAAAATTAAAAGCTTATTTGTTTGTTTGAATTTAAAAAATGACATATTATATTGCATTAAAATGTCAATAATAATTTTCTTAAATAATAGTAATTTTATAATATAATGTCTCTTTATATAAATAAGATTATTTAAATATTAATAATTTTATAAAAAAATATTTAAATGTAATTAAATATAAATAATTATGATATCTCTCTATATTATAAGATTAAAATATAATATAGTGGCATTTTAAGATTAATAGCATCTCTATAATCTTAATTTAAATATATCATAGAATAAAAAAAATAATTTTTATATGTAACAATTTGAAATTATATAATAAACATAAAGATGATTTACATATTTAACGCTCAAATTTCTTTATATAGACACAACAAACATTGAGGACTCGACTAACAATCTCGTCGCTTTCGAGCACCACCTATGGAGAAAAATTTGCGTACGTAAGACGTACACAGCACTGCGCATGTTAAAATTGTTATTCAGAGGGTATTGAGGAGTTATATCTACGTTATACCCAATTGTAACTTCCTTGTAATCAACTTGTAACCTACATGTAACCTACACATAAGTTACGCGCTTCTGTTTTCATATATTTGTAGGTTACATGGATATTACATGAGACATGGATATTACATGAGATATAACACAAATATAACCCCTCAATACACTCTATACAACCTCCTGACGTATGCAGCGCTGCGTACATCTTACGTACGCAAATTTTTCCCTCACCTATGACTTCCTTTTGCCTTCATTAAGACTGAGGAATCTAACTTATAATTTGAGGGTTGACAAATTTTTAAATATATCAATATTTATAAAAAAAAAAAACTAATATCTGAAAGAACTTCATGCACCTCATTATTATCAGAAATTATAATTTTTTCAACATGTTTTCACAAAAGTTGATGTGTATTAATTTTGGGAGGATCAATAACTAAATATCATTCATTGGTAGATGTACATAATATGAATTTATTTTTATTAACCCTACAATTTAACTTTCATATTAATTAAAAATAATTAGGTAATATATTAATAGATAATTATAATTTTTCAAGAAGAAAACATAGATATGAAAATTTTTTATTTCTTTTAATTTTGATAAATCTAAATTTTTTTTTATAATAATTGATAATGTTATTGACAGTGTCATATTTGAGAATTTAAATATATAATTTAATTAAAAAAATTATACATAATTTTAAATTAAAAAAAATAAATTACTTACATGATTAAAATATTTTATACTAAATAATCTTAAAAATATTTTCCAATAATACATTTTTTTTAAGAATTA
>NEWO01000383.1:362336-377060 GCA_003013225.1 Phalaenopsis aphrodite
ATATATATATATATATATATATATATATATATATATATATATATATATATATATATATATATATATATATATATATATATATATATATATCCAACCAGGAGGTCGAACTTGGCAAAACACAAGAAGCTTTGTAGCTGGCACGCTTTGCGGAGTTTGGAGGAGTTTGCGAAATGGGAAAAGCTTTGTAACTATCCCATTATGCGACACGGTAGAAAGTTTCCTCGTCGGAGATCCAGAGAGAAACTCCCTACATTTCTTCACCAAAGCAAGAGGCGGTAATGTCGCAAATCTGGGAGTGTCAGCCCTAGGCACCTACGTGAGATCGTTAGGACGAGTTCGACGTACCGTCAATCGTTTGGATTACATTGCTTATTCATGTTTGCTAATGCATTTTTCTAGCGTGTAGATCATATTGCATATCATATGCACGATCACGTGACCACTTCGGGTTGATTAGCTGCCCCGGACCGATCCTCGATCCTCCTTTGGGTTCGACCGACCGTCCCGGACCGTTCACCATATCTTTTGGGTTTGATCGACACTTTGGGTTCTATCGGTCATCTTGAGCCGATCACTCATTTATTTGGGTTAGATCAATTACCCCGGATCGATCCACCTGCTTCTTTGGTCCGACCGACCACCACGGTCTGGTCAACCGATCACCTGCATGTAGATATGCTTCTGCATCTTATTGCATGTTGTTTATGCACATGTGCATGTTTGCTTGCTTGCATGTTGCACCATATCCTGTGTGTTTGCATTTGCATTTGCACTGCACTTGTGTGATTCTGCCTAATGAAAATTATCACACCTCTAGGTCACTGCCTTCTCAACACACCCTTTTGTTTGGGTCGCTGCCGCCATGACATGCCCATCTTCTGGTCAATGCCTCATTGGAATACCCTTTGCTCGAGCCATTACCTACATGGCATGCCCACTTCTGAGTCATTGCCTCCTTGGCATGCCCACCTCCGGGTCGCTGCCCTCACGGCATGCCCGTCCTTTTTAAGTCATTGTCTTCATGACATACTCGCCTTCACCACTTTGGTGCACTTGTCATATGTCTGTTGCATATTCTACATGTTTGAATGTGTGCTCGTTGAGTGCCTCTCAGGTAAAGTGTAAATCCTTTTTATAGGCATCCTTTTAATCCTTTGAAGATCAGCCCTAGGCTTATGATTATCTTCTATCAAAATTTGGTGCATACAAATTGAAGGACTGACTCCTTTAATATCAGCTAATGTTCATCCAAAGATTTTGTTATGATTATTTAATATTTGCAATAACTTTTCTTCTTGTTCTGCAGTTAAATCTGAGGATATGATAACTGGAAATGTAGATGAGTTTCCTAAATATGCATACTTTAAATAAGTAGGTTGATTCCGGAAAATATAGTTGTGTATAATTTATAAAGTTGACTCCGCTTTGCAACGATGCCAAAAAACTCGATGTGATATTTTATGAATAAGAACTTTAAGCACTTAAAGCTGGGATTCTACCCTTGTAAACATATTGTTATCAAGTAATATAAGACTTTCTTTCTAAGTCCCAAATACCGATCCCACGAGAAAGGTTTAAATTTGAAATGATAAATTAACTAGAAAATTCATAGAAATCAATCAAAATTACTGTCACTAATTTCGAATGTTTAAGATACTATCAAAGCTAATTTATTCACTACTAACAGAATTTAAAAGCAAGGTTTAAAATTAACTACTAAACTATGTTTATGTGATGAAGTTTTCTAATATGAAAAACATCTCTCCCACTACGATGAGTTCTTGGTGAAATGAGATGACATACATGGTTTAGATATGTATTGTGTCAAATAGAAGCAATTTTAATTCTCTACCATGATTCAGTGCTATAGAAAATCATTTGTAGTTTTTAGGTTTAGTCCCTAAATCCGTGGCTATGCTAGGAGGATATTGGCTCCCACTTTCCTTTCCCTGAAGGCTAACTCTCGCTTTAGTTTTTAAACACTAAGATCAAATTGGGGATTTTTAGTCTGTCACCCTAGAAATCTTTAATTCTACTCCCAACAAAGTATATTTCTCTATTTATTTGCACTTAATTCCATGAACGAAATACTTCTTCATGGACTTAAATGTGATTCTCACTTTGTTATAAAACTCATACTCCATTTTCCGGATGATATGTTTCACAAGATATTTTAACAATTCAATTGGCCAGATCAAAAAGTAAATTAAGAGCGGAGTTTAAAAAATATCACAATTTATTTTAAATTTTAACATTGACACATCCACATTTTCTTTTTATTTCACCATATCTCAGAGTAGAGAGAAAGATAAAGAAGTCTACTCAGACTTCATGATAAAGATACAACAAAACACAAATTTTATATATAAAAGAAAGTTCATACAATAATAATAACAAACAACACTTATCTGAAACTCTTTCTCAAAGCAAATCCTTTGTAGTCTCTCTTAGGAAATGTAGGAAGAAGAAATCTCTCACTTCTCTTCCTCTCCAACACTGCTTAGAGAAGAATTCACACTTATACTCACCATAAAAACTCAAAACTATAAAAACAATAACTAACTAATGGTGTGGAATGGCGTGGAATGTAGATGTGTGAAGAGAAAAACTGAAATGAGTGGAGAAATTTGAAATGGTGCGAGGGGGGGTTTCTGATCAAATTTCGGCCCTAAATAGAGCTTAGGTTGGTTCTCCAATAGGTGCATCCAAAAAATTTTCAAAAAGTGTCCAAATTTGTTGGATCTTCTAGAAACAGGGCTTCCACCGACACTGACGTCAGAGGCCGATAATTAAATCCCAAGTCTCTGTCAAATGGCGTCGTCGGGGCACTGATCAAATTTTTAACTTTTCAATTTTTGCTCCAAATTTAATTCTTTTTGCTTCCTTTTTGCTTCAAGTCCTAAAAATCAACAACATGCAATAAAATATAGAAAATATCCTTCATTAAAGTGCAATATCACCAAAAATGAGTATAAAATATGGGTCTAAAAATATATATATTTGTCTAAAAATGTATATATTTTTTGTGTATCAAAATCCCTCAAACTGAAATGTTACTTGTCCTCAAGTAACTCCTTTACCACATAAAAATTTGACTTATGGTAAAGATTTTAACTTCTAGATTTCCATATCTTAGTTCACGAGATAAAATAGCATCACTTAAGAAAAAATTCAAAATAACTCTAGTTAATAATAAATGTATAAGAATATCTAGTAATCAAGTCTAAAATTTTTTATTCTCTATTCTTTTCAAGGAAAATATAAATTATTCATATCAAAGTCACTTAGAATATCCATATAAAAAAGAACTTCATGAAACTTTACTAGTAAATATGCTAATACTGAAATTTAAGTTTAGAAAATGTAGCCAAGCCTTCTGCTTTAAGTTGATTCAAGTGAAGTCAATTTTTAATTAAACATCTCTTCAAGCTTCTCCTCACATCTTTTTTTCTTTTCTTTTCTTTTCTTTTCTTTTCTCTTTTTTTTTTCTTTTTAGGATCATTTTAATCCTTTTTCTTTTCTTTTCAGGTGAGGATTACTATATCTGGATAGACTTTAATGATTTTAAACTTCACTATCCCCTTCTTAAAGTTAAAAACTTTTCACATTCCTTCACTTTTTAAATTTATATTAGCTTTAAAGGTTTTTCATAAAGTTTTAATCTTTTTTTCTTACATGAATCTCTAAGATTCTTAATACTTCAAAAGTACAAATTCTTTTACTAAAAATAGGAAAACATAGTCTTATTCTATCATACCAAATAATCTTAATCACTAAAATTAACCTTTATTATTTAAAAATTTTACTTAAGTTTACTATATATTTAGAAACATAGATATAATTATTTTAAGTTACCCTTTAATACCAAAGGTCATGTTAAAAAAAAAATTTAAATATTTTGAAAATATAACTAATTGAGGACAAATAAAATTAAGTTACTTTTCTTTAAAAAAGAATTTCTCTTCCCTCCAAACTTAAATTTTTAAAAGATTTTAAATGAAGAACTGAAAAATTGAGGGTTAAAGAAAACATTTAATAGATAAAGAAAAGACATACCTGTTGAAGGTTCTGATTTGAAACTTAACTTTGAAATATTGTAGATGCTAATATGAAAAGCTACAAGACTTAAAACATTAAATAACACATAATATATTTAAAAATTTGCTGAGAAAGAGTTAACTACAAATACATCCTACAAAGTACTAAAAAACTAATAACTTCCAGCAATTTCACAAATCTAAAGTTCACAACACAACATACAACAAAAATAAAGTATCACACTCCACAAAAAAACAGTCTCAACAATAAAATACAATTAAACATAAAAATAAACAAAAATCTAACTAAAACATCACCAATCATCGTCTTCTTCTTCTTCTTCTTCCACATCCAAATTCTGCTGCCGATATGGAATAAAAATAAAGTGAGTAGGAAACTGAACTGAGTGATCACCCTTCATGAATTTGACCATTGCATCATCATAAGTAGCATCTTATTCAAATTTCTATCTTATCAAATCATCAAAGTGAGCATTTCTGCCCTCTATATTTTTCATTCTATGATCCATTCTTGAAATATCTCCCTATTGGATCATCATTTGCTCCATAAGTTCTTGGATAGTAGGGGTACTAGAAGTACTTGAAGTAGAAGGAATATCCCTGGTCTTACTTCCAGATCTCCATCCAACATGAGATTCATAAGACTTTATATTGACAGACCCAATAGGTTTTAGAGGTTCAATCCTCTCCTCCTCTGGTCTATAATCAATTCCTGCCTATTTACATAGTGTGAAGATCAGGGCAGGGTGGGCTAAACCTCCAGTAGTCTCTTCAAAAGCAATAGATTGAGTGTTCCTATAAATAATAGAACCTACATCTATTTTTTTTCATCTGTTGTATATCAAAGTTCAAGATTGCTCTATCCCTTGTAACCTCACTATGATGATTTGTTGCTAGCATTCTTTCAGAAATAAAATAATGTCAGGCCTTAGATATTACATTTAACATAGAAAGAAGAAAGTTTACCTTAACTCCATTCTTCACCTTCCAGGTTCATCTTCCATCAGTAAGAAAAGAAATAACCTCATCCAAGGCCTCATTCGTAGTAGAAAAATATTTGTACTACAGCTATATATATCTTCCAACTGATAAAATTCATTAATCTTCCTTGGAGTATACTCCACTAATTTAGCACGAACAAACACAAATTCTTTAGAAGTCTCCTTGAAATTAGCATATAACTTCATCACTACGCCAATAATTGCCTCGACAGTAAAGTAGCAAAAATTCTCCCACTGCCGAGCATTGATTACTCTCTCGACTTCTCCTCCTGGAATTTTAAATCCTCGATTTGGAATCATTTTCTTAGTTGTACGTAAACTGTTGAAGCAAATGTTGGCCTTGTAATTGACAAACTTTTGATCATCAAAATCCACCTTTCTCTTTCCTTTGCTCATTCTAGGTGTCATGGTAAATCTATAAAAATTTGATAAAATCCAAATAAATTCCAAAAAATTCCTAAAGTCACAATGTGGAATATTTTAAACTTAAATATACTATGTAAGAGTTCCTCACCAAAGGATTTTCTCAAAATCTTCCAAAAAAAATCTCAAAATTTTGAATCTCGGCAATGTAAGATAAATCCTTGGTGAAAATAAAAAATTTTGAGTTCAAAGTGTAGCTCTTAGCCAGAGAAGATGAAATCCAAGCTTTATTTGCCTTAAAATCACCTCAAATTCGAGCAATAGCAAGCCTTAGGTGCAAAAACCAGAGGTTGAAGGTGACTCAAGGGGTAAAAATGGCTTTTCACTGTGCAAATCGCGAATTTTAAGGGTGTTTGGGTCGGTTCGGGTTGAGGAGGCTCTCGGCGCACATCCGGCGCCAGCGCCCAAAAATTCACTTATTTGATTTTTTTAATTTTCAATTTTTTCTCAATTTACTCCAAAGTTTATTTAGGCTTTTTGAACAATAATTTTCATCTAAAAATAATTCAGAAACAAATATCTTCACAAATAATACCAAACTAACTTTTATAAATGAAAATACACCTTTTACAAATACATTTTTCTAATCACATTTCCACATCTTCAAAACAAACTAAATTATAATTTAGCATCGAAATCAAGCCACAACACTAGAACGCTGATACGCCCCAAAAATGACTACTTTTTCATATATAATTTATGCTCAATTTTAATGATTTTAATAATATTACATTTTAAATGAAAGTATTTTGCAAATTTTTTTGTTTCAGGGACAAGAAACAGAGTTTTTGAAAAAAATAAGCAAAAACGGTGGAATTTTGAGCAAAAACGAGCAAGAAAGAAAATTTTATCCAGACATATTTCAATATGTCTTTCTATGCTTAATCTATTTTACACTTCTCACACATTTTTGAATGAAATTACACTTTAAGAAAATGTTGTTTTTATGCTTATTTTGTAGGTCTATCTGTTAGGGATGTAACGCAACTGAAATGGGGCGAAACTGAGGTAAAACAGAGTCAAACGAAGCAAAATATTGGAGCTGCGTAGGGTGGGTGCCGACGACGCCAGAACTGGCGCCGACAACGCCAGAATGCAGAAAGCGACGTGAAAATGGCTCTGGCAACACCATATTGCAGAAAGCTAAAACCAGACATAGCCCAAAATGGCGCTGACAGCGCCTGTGACTGTTTGGACGAGTTGCTGGGCAACTTTTTAGTAGATTCAATGTATTTGGACACTTTTTGGAAGGTTGCTTGAGACATCTCTTGAGAAATTCGTCCCCACACTATAAGAGAGTGCTTTTATGTCAGAAAAAGTGGTGTGTGTGAGTGGAAAAGTGTAGAAAATGTTTAGAGATCTTAGAATAGGAGTAAAAATATAGATTTCTACTTTTTTTAGGGATTGGTGAGGGGATTTTGAGAGAATTTGTAAGGGAATATTCTAGCATTGCATGAATCAATGGGAGACTTTCTCGGAGAAATTTTCATCTTTCTTTCGAGGGGAAAAATCTAAGTATTGTGTTCTTCATTATCTTATGATTTTGTAAACACTATCTAGTGGATTTGTTTTGATTTAATAAAGTTTTTCGTTGTGTTTTTTTTGTGCTTTGTGAGGTGTTTCTCTTACTCTTTCTTCTTTATCGAAAATAGCAGCTTGAGAAGATTATGTCATTATTTTCCTTTTACTTTTCTTTTTGCAATGAATATGATTCATGCTTAGGATATTGGGATGCATGTTTGAAGAAGTTTTAATTATAAATGTGATATTTTTTACTTACACTTCATTTACATTAAAATAAGGGCTCGCTATAACATTAAAATTTGTTATAATTGCATTAAGACCCAAGAGGGCGACGTAATTCTCAACAAAGTGAAACTACATTCAAATTCCATGGATGGTGAAGTTCATGGGGGTTGAGTGCAAATAAATAGGAAAATATATATATTACTGGTCGAATAAATGAAGATTCTAGGGTGATAGACTAAAATCCTCAATTTGGACTTAGTGTTTAAGAACTAAAGCGAGTGTTAGCCTTTAGAGGAAGGGAAGTGGGAGCTCTGGAGTGAGAGCAGTATCCTCCCAGCCTAACCACAGATTTAGGAACTATAAACCTGAGATTAGCCAATGATTTTCTATAACACTGAATCAGGGTAGAGAATTAAAATTTCTTCTATTTGACACATATAATATTTAATGTATCTCATTCCATTATATTACCCAATTCGCTACATAAGAAGAGTAGTTTTTAACATCTTAAAATTCTCCAAACCAATTCATTCATAAAGGGTTATCTTTAGAATTAATATTTACATTTTGGAATAGTTGCTATCCTTACATTTAACATTCACATTTAGGAGTAGTTACTAGATAAAACACCATTTTAATCGATATTTCAAACTAAGGACTAATAGTAGTATACTGGAATTTGACTAAGGACATCTTTCCTCGCTTCCTCGTGGGATCGATATTAGGGGCTTAATCAAAAAGTCTTATATTACTTGAAGTGATACGTGCACTTACGTAGAACCCATAGTGTGTGAACTATTTGCTATATTTCATAATATTTCAATTTTATCTATTAGCTGCTAAATATAAATTTGGTCAAGTTTTTTGCCGTCTTTTGAAAGCTAAATTACGTGTAATTACGGGTTGGGTCAAGTTTTTGGCACCGTCTTAGGGGAATTGAATTGACATAAAACACGTAGAAAAACAACACACACTATGGGCGCATCAAGTTTTTGGCGCCGTTGTCGAGGAAGCTTTGGTAAGAACTTTAGGAGAATTTTAGTTGAACTAATTAAACTTAGACTTGGAAAATTGTAGTGTCGTAAAAACTATTTTTGTGTGTAAAGTTTTTTTTTGTTTTAAAAAGTGTTGTGAAAAAACTGCTTGTGTCAAAAACAAGATGTTTGTGAAAATATTTTGTTGTGTTGAATATATCTTTTGTTATATTTGTTTAATTGTTAATTTATTGTTTGTTGTGTTGCGTATGTGAAATAAAGGATCTGTAAGACTTGTGTCTTATGATCCTGGGTTAGAAAAAAGAAAACAAAATTAAAAAACAAAAAGGACTTGAAAAACTAGAAATGAAAATGGATAACATTCAAAATAATAACTTGGAACATCATCATAAATCTTTGAGGGATTATTTAAATCCAACGATAGATGAAATTCACTCAATTATACAAACCCCTGTTGTAGAAGCCAACTCATTTGAAATAAATCCAGATATTATCCAACTGATGCTGAACAATCAGTTTGGGGGAACTCTTTCGGATGATCCCTATTTACACTTATCAAGTTTTGTAGAAATTTGTGCTACATTTTGTTATAACGGCATGTCAGACGATACTGTTAGACTAAGGTTTTTTCCTTTCTTACCAAAGGATAAGGCTAAAATATGGTTATACTCTTTAGCACCTGGCTTTATTAAAAATTGGAATGAGTTAACTCAGAAATTCCTAGCTAAGTATTTTCCACCTTCAAGGACTACTAAACTTAGAAATGATATTATCTCATTTTGTTAGTATAAAGTGGAATTAATATACGAAGCTTGGGAAAGATTTAAGGAACTCCTAAGAAAATGTCCACGTCATGCTCTGCTCGATTGGTTAATCATTCAAACTTTTTACAATGGGTTAGCAGAATCCCTTATGTTTATAATTGACGCTGCTACTGGTGGATCATTAATGTCAAAACCATTTAATAAAACATATGCGTTAATTGAAGAAATGGCTACAAACGATTTTAAATGGCCCTCTACAAGGGTAAATCTTAAGAATATAGTCAGTGTTCATGATAAAGATGCAATTGCAATTCTTGCATCTCAGGTTGCTGCAAGCATATGATTGATTATAAATTATCATATGAGACTTTAAATACCATCAACAACTTGTATTCTAACTTTTACAACCCAGGTTGAAAGAACCATCCTAATTTTAATTGGAATCACACTACTTGGGGTGGAAACCAAGAATGGGAAAATAATCATGCAAATCCTAATGAAAGTTGGAATAAATAGGGTAACACAAATTATAGACCTTCATATTCACTGCATTCTAACAATGATCGATAATTTGAGGATAAGAAGATGTCTATAGAAGATGTGATATTGCAAATGGTAAACCGGTTGCAAAGTCAAAATGCTGTGATTAGAAACATAGAGAATCAACTGGGACAAATTGCTAATTCACTTAGCAATATACCCCAAGGAACACTTCGTAGCAACCCTGAGATCAACCCTAAAGAGAACATAATGAACAGGTAGAAGCTGTCCAATTAAGAAGTGGAAAAGAGATAGAGGATGTCGTTAGAAAAGAGAAAGAAATTGTGAGAGAAATAAATGAAACTAGAAGAACTGGAGAACATGTTTCTAAGCGTATGGAAAAATTAATATCTCCAACCAAAATCAATTTAGAAAGACTGCCACCTTCATTTCCTCAAAGACTTAGACATCAAGAGTTGGATAAACAATTTTCAAAGTTCATGGAAGTACTTAAGAAGTTAACGATAAATATTCCTTTAGCTGAAGCTTTGGAACAGATGTCAAGTTATGCAAAGTTTATGAAGGAGATATTAAATAATAAAATAAAATTTGGGGATTACGAGACAGTTGCATTAAGTGAGGAGTGCAGTGCTATACTTCAGAAAAAACTTCCTCAGAAACTTAAAGATCCTTATAGCTTTACAATTTCTTATGCAATTGGAGAAAGATTATGTGGAAAAGCTTTATGTGATTTAGGAGTGAGTGTTAACGTGATGTCTCTATCTATATTTAGAAGGTTAGGTTTAGCTGATATTTTTCTCACTACTGTAATCCTTCAATTAGTTGATCGATCTAGCATTTATCCAAAAGGGGTTATAGAAGACGTGCTTGTTAAAGTAAATAAATTTATCTTTCCTATGAACTTTATTGTATGAGATATGGAGGGAGATAAAACCTTTTCTTGTTACTAGAAGAAGACTGTATGTATGTTCAGGAGAGGTGCAAAATGATGGACGTTACTAAAAATAGTAAACTTTTAATTCCATCTGTTGAAAAATCTCATGAACTTAAAATGAATATACCCCCATACAATTTTAATGCCTACCTATTTAGAGAATTCATTTACACCACCAGTCTTTATATCTTCATATTCGACTCAATCACAAGATGAACCTGAATCAAATGATGAAATCAGTAAAAGATATCTTATGAAAGAGTTATTCAAAGCCACTGAATGGAATATTCTGTGGTATACAGACAAAATGAATGTGATTTTGATGTTGGGGCAGATTATTAATGCAATTAATAGTTACCTCTCAGAGATTTTACCTAGTGACCTTGAGATAAACCCTAAGCAGATGAATGATAAACAATATAAAGTTATTAAACAAATCTTTAGAAGAGAATTTGAAGATATGTTTAAAAAGAACTTCGAGTTGAGAGATTAGGATAAGGAGATTGAAAGACCAATGGAAGAATTTCCTAAGGAATTAAAGAAACCTATTTCCTCAACTCAGAAAAATATAGGAAGACCACCTCTACCATTTACTAGTACTAAGGGGAAGAATTAGAAGATAACTTGAAAGAGAAGAGTAATCTAGTAGAATTTGATCCAGAATCTGAATTATCTAAAGAGAATCTGATCCAAAATTTGGGAGATCTAGAATTATCTTATAGAGATCCATTTCTTATAAATTTTAAGAATGATATTAATAAGAAAATTGAAAAAAATAATATAAGAATATTAGATCTAGAAGGAAATATGAGGAATAATGCTATGAATCAAATTGAGAAGGAAGAGCTGAAAGAAAGATTTAAATTTGAGGACTTTGTAGAAATCCCTGGATCTGGAAAAGGGGCGATTGATCAAGGATTACTTAATTGAAATTTTGAAGCAGGTGGAATCATTTATCGGGCTAGTGATGTTATACCAAGCCCTTTATGGGAGGCAAATCATAGTTATATGTGTGGTTTTATTTAGTATGCTTAAGAGTCATGTTGTTAGTGTTGTATTGTGTTTGCTTTAGTGTGGATTGATCTTTTTGATTGATGATTGGTGGATGTTTAGATTGTTAGTGCTTTGATTTGATCATTATCTGTGTCATGAGGGAGATGATTCCTTAACTTCTTATTATGGCTAGACTTGGTTAATCTCTTGTAGTAGTTGGATTGACGAGTCCACTATGACTCGGGTCTCACCCAAACTTGAGTTTTACAAGAGACATCTTGAATTTGAACAGTGACAGTTCCATCTTCATTTTGTTACTTTCTTTCTTTTTGACTTTGTTTTCATTTGGTAGGAGTCATGAACCTATTTGATGAATAACATGTAGATGAACTTACATGATCCTTATAATTATTAGAGGTGCTTAACTAAAAGGATGAGGTGATGCCTGAGATTGGTGCCCGGGAGCCAATATATCAGGGATAATCTTATCTTTTGCATTATAATCTATAAAATCATTTAAAACATACCTTATTTATCTACGTAGTGTTTTCGTTAAAAATTGGAAGTAAGTTAGTGAGAAGTGATGAGATGGAGGAAGAATTGACCTTATTTATCTTGTTTGTTTGTTTGTGTTTGTGTTATAATTTTATACGACTTGAAGAACATTTTTATATTCCAATGCTGATACATGTTATGCTAGTTAGGCTTTTATTTAATTAATTTTATTCTGGCATATTTAGTTTAGATTTACTTTCTACTACATGTTTTCTATCCAGATAAATAACTGTAGATGTTTTTGGTAGACATTTTTGGTAGTTAGAATTTCTAAAATATTTTTCTTCCTACTTTCTATTTTCTGCATTAATTATTATACATGTTAAAAATCAAGTTTAGGGGTAGGAAGAAAAATAAAATTTTAAAGCGAGTATACTTCCGTTTAGTTTAATATTATTGCAAGCATGTTTTAGGCTAGATTTACTTTCTCCTGCAGTCATTCTATCCTGATTATGAATGTATATGAATTTGATATGATGTTGTAGTAGTTAGTAGATTCGACTTTTACTTTTTCTTCCTGCTAATGGAATTGATTGCAAAATATTTAAAAATTTAAGTTTGGGGGGAAGCGAAATTTCTTTAAGAGAATGAAACTAAATTTTTTTTGTCCTCAATTAGCTATATTTTTAAAATTTAAGTTAACATGACCTTTGGTATTAGAGGCTAACTTTAGAGAACTATATTTGTGTTTATAAATATATAGTAGACTTATGTAAAAGTTTTCAATAATGAAATTTGATTCTAAAGTTAAGATATTTGATATGAAAGAATAAGACTATGCTTTTTCTATTTAAAGTAAAGGAAATTGTATTTTTGAGTATTAAGAATCTTAGAGTTTCATGTAAGAAGAAAAGAATGAGGCTTTATGAAAAATCTTCAAAGCTAATATGAATTTATAAAGTGAAGGAATGTGAAATATTTTTAACTTTGAGAAGAGGATATTGAAGTTCAAATTTATTAAAGGTTATCCATATATAGTAATCCTCACATGAAAAAGAAGAAAAAAAAGAAAGGATTAAAAAATGATCTTAAAAGAAAAAAAGAAAAAGAAAAAGAAAATAAAAGCATGTGAGGAGAAGTTTGAGGAGATGCCTAATAAAAAATTGACATCACTTGAATTAACTTGAGGAAGAAGGCTTTATTACATTTTTTAAACTTATATTTGAGTATTAGTATCCTTACTAATAAAGTTTTAATGAAGTTATTTTTCATATGGATATTCTGAGTGACTTTAATATGAAAAATTATAATTCTTCTTGAAATGAATAAAGAATAAAAAATCTTAGACTTGACTACTAGATGTTCTTATACTTTTAGTTTTGACTTAAGTTGTTAAATTTTTTTTCTTAAGTTGTGCTATTATATTTAGTAGACCAAATTATAAAAATTTAGAAGTTAAACTCTCTACCATTAGTCATAAATTTTATGTAGCAAATGTGTTACTTAAGGACAAATAACATATAAGTTTGGGGGATTTTGATAAGCCTAAAAAATGACTACTTTTTCATATATAATTTATGCTCAATTTTAATGATTTTAATGATATTACACTTTAAAGGAATGTATTTTGTATATTTTTGGTTTCAGTGACAAGCAATGAAGTTTTGGAGAAATAGAAGCAAAATGGGTGCAATTTGGAGCAAAAACGAGCAAGAAAGAAAATTTTGTCCTATCACATTTTAATATGTCTTTCTATGCTTAATCTCTTTTACACTTCTCACACATTTTTGAATAAAATTACACTTTAAATGAATTTTCTTTTTATGCTTATTTTGTAGGTCTATCTGTTAGGAACGCAACGCAACTGAAATGAGGAAAAACAGAGCTAAAACGGAGCCAAACGAAGCAAAATTGTGGAGTTGTGCATGGGTGGGCGTCGACGGTGCCAGAACCCATGCCGACAACGCCAGAGTGTAGAAAGCAACGTGAAAATCACGTCGATAGTGCCAAATTGTAGAAAGCTAAAACTAAAGTGACGTGAAAATGGCGTCGACAAGGCCCAAAACGGTGTTGACAACGCCCGAGACGATTTGGATGCATTCTTGGGCAAATTTCTAGAAGATTTAATGTATTTAGATGCTTTTTGGAAGGTTGCTTGAGGCATCTCTTAGGAAATTTGTCCCTATACTATAAGAGAGTGATTTTATGTCAGAAAAAGTGGTGTGTGTGAGTGGAAAAACATGGAGGATGTTTAGTGCTCTTATAATAGGAGTAGAAATGTAAATTTCTATCTTTTGGAGAGATTGGTGAGGGGATTTTGAGAGAATCTGTAAGTGAATGTTCTAGCATTGCATGAATCAATGAGAGACTTTGTCGGAGAGATTTTGATCTTTCTTTCAAGGTGAAAAAGCTAAATATTGTGTTATTTATTATTTGTAAACACTTTTCTAGTGGATTTGATTTAATTTAATGAAGTTTTTCATTATATTTTCTTCGTGCTTTGTGATGTGTTTCTCTTACTCTTTCTTCTTTATTGGAAATAGCGGCATGAGAATATTATGTCATTAGTTTCCTTTTACTTTTCTTTTGCAATTAGTAGGATTCATGTTTACGATATTAGGATGCATGCTTGAAGAATTTTTAATTATAAATGTGATGGTTTTAACTTGTACTTCATTTACATTACAATAAGGGCCCGTTATAGTGTTAAAATTCATTGTAATTGCATTAAGACCCAAGAGGGTGGTGTAATCCTCAACAAAGTGGAACCACATTCAAATTTCATGGATAGTGAAGTTCATGGGGGTTGAG
>NEWO01000383.1:377275-396830 GCA_003013225.1 Phalaenopsis aphrodite
GTCTTAGTGTTTAAGAACTAAAGCACGTGTTAGCCTTCAGAGGAAGGGAAGTGGGAGTTCTGGAGTGAGAGTCAGTATCCTCCCAGCCTAACCATAGATTTCGGGACTAATCCTGAGATTAGCCAATGATTTTCTATAACACTGAATCAGGTAGAGAATTAAAATTCCTCCTATTTGGCACATACAATATTTAATGTATCTCATTCATTTACATTACCCAATTCGCTACATAAGAAGAGTAGTTTTTAACATCTTAAAATTCTCTAAACCAATTCATTCATAAAGGGTTATCTTTAGAATTAATATTTACATTTAGGAATAGTTACTATCCTTACATTTAACATTCGCATTTAGGAGTAGTTGCTAGATAAAACACCATTTTAATCGACATTCCAAACTAAAGACTAATAGTAGTAGACTGGAATTTGACTAAGGACATCTTTCCTCGCTTCCTCGTGGGATCGATATTTGGGGCTTAATTAGAAAGTCCTATATTACTTAAAGCGATACGTGCACTTACGTAGAACCAATAGTGTGTGACCTATTTGTTATATTTTATAATATTTCAATTTTTTATATTAGCTACTAAATATAAATTAGGTCAAGTTTTTTGTCGTCTTTTGAAAGCTAAATTACTGTGTAATTACGGGTTGGGTCAAATTTTTGACACCATCTCAGGGGAATTGAATTGACATAAAACACGCAGAAAAATGATACACACTAGGGGCGCATCAAATGTTGATACAAAACTATACACATAATCAATGCTCTAAAGCAAAGTAAAGTAAATCAAATCCACATAATTACATTAAAACATAAGTATTTTAAAATAGTAGAGAGTCCTACTTCTTCAATTAATATGTCTCTTCTTCAATACTTTCTCATCCTTTAATATCTCTCATAGACTGGTATGGACATATAAATTGTAGAATGGTCGGTATGGGAACTGATCAGTCGAATTTTCATCGATCCATCCATTTTTCTTGAACATCTTTACCAATCTTGCTTCAACTGTTCATGTATGATCAAAGTTCTCCTTCATTCTCCAATCTTGGTGATAAAAAAGGTATTTAAGATTTCCTATTGCATTCGTAATACTCTAAACTTCTCTTTCTATTTTCTTTATTCTCCTCTCCAAAGATGTTGAACTTCCTACTATTTGTGGCATCAATGGTGTTGAAGCATGTGATGAATGATCCAAAATACAATATAGTGCTTCATTTCCATTTCCTATGTAATTTCCATCAATAGGAATCATGGGCTCCCAAGGTAATAAAACCTTTTTCCAACTTTCATAGGGAACTTGAGATTGACTACAAAGTAAGAAAATTGTAGAAGGATGCCCAAGTCCATATATTAGCCCATTCTTGATAATACCCATAACAGATTTGAAAATAATTGACTCTATATCAATAGTTTTTAACATTTGAATGCAATAGTTTAGAATGACACTTTCTTTTGTAACTCTATTAATCTTCATGGTAGGTAGTAGTTTTGCATATATGAAAAAATGCCATTATTTTGAAATTGGGTTAAGCAGCGAAGCAGAGAAACTAATGTATCCCTCATCTCTGATTTCCCAATTATCATGTTAATCTGTCAGAAAATTATATGCTTCTTGCATCATATCTTTCATCGGGATTAAATTTGTATAATAACAAATTAGAACATTTTCTATCATATACAAATCATTAATCTGAGCCGGAGTAAATGGTACAACCTTACCTCGAACGAAGACAACTCCTTGGGTAATTCCATGTAGGTTAGCATAAAAATTTTTTACTATGGGTATTACAACTGCAGCGGTAGTGTAGAACAGAACTTTCCAACGCTTATGTACAATGATTTTCTCAATCTATGAACTTGGATTACTAACTCCATGAATGATAAAGCCTCTCTCCTTGATAAGTCTCTTCTTAGTGATGACTTTGTCTTTAATCTCTGCTCGTCAAAAATGATAAATTTTCTTTTTTAAAAAATTCCACCTTGAAGTATTTCTGGAATTGGAAGCCATGGAATTTGAAATTAGGAAGTTTCTGGACATCTAAGGTAGTTTTTAGGACTTTAAAAACACCTATCGGCGGTTATTGTGGAGCAAAATCCCGCCAAAGTCCACCAAAATTGTTTAACACGTGGAAATGCTCGGGACGTCGTCGGTGCTCCCGATGGCGTTGTTGGCGCCATGGTTCTTTGTTGGGCGCCAGAGGCCAAATTCGCGTCTGAAATTTTTTTGTTCAATTTGATTCCAAATTTTTCTCTAATACCAATATTTGTCTTAATTTATGATATATAAAAATTTGTAGGACTTAAAAATACTATTATTTTCTATTACATAAACACATTTATTAACAAAATAGTAATATATAGATATATAGATTCATATATGGGTTACCTCCCACAAAGCGCTTGGTTTAACGTCGTCAGCCTGACATACCATTGGTTTAGTTGGGTTTACTTAACATTAAAAGTTCTTTAAATTGTGGTATGCGTCCTTCATATGTTTTAATCGATGTCCATTAACTTTAAATATCTTTCCAGTTTTAGGATCCTTAATAACAACTGTTCCATAATGATAAACTTTAATTACTTTAAATGGTCTTAACCATCTGGCTTTCAGTTTTCCTGTAAATAATTTCAATCTTACATTATATAATAGAATTTCTTATCCATGTTCAAACTTTTTATTAATAATCTTCCGATCATGCCATATTTTTATTTTCTCCTTATAGATTTTTGCATTATCATATGCTTCATTTCTTATCTCCTCAAGTTCATTGAGTTGCAATAATCTTTTCTCACCAGCATCTTTTAGATTAAAATTAAATTCCTTGATAGTCCAAAATGTTTTATGCTCCAATTCTATTGGTAAGTGACATGTTTTTCCAAAAATAAGTCTGTATGGGGACATTCCTATAGGAGTCTTATAAGCAGTTCTGTATGCCCATAATGTAGTATCTAATGTAGCAGACCAATCCAATTTATAAGAATTTACAGTTTTTTTCTAAAATTCATTTTATTTCACGATTCAATAATTCTGCCAGACTGCTAGTCTGAGGTCTGAGGGTGATAAGCAGTAGAGAATCTATGGATAATATCATATTTCTTTTTAATTTCTCGAGTCTCTTATTTCTAAAATAGGATCTTCCATCTGTAATAATTACTCTCGGCATTTCATATTATGTAAAAATGTTTTTATTTAAAAATTTAGAAACACTTCGAGCATCATATTTAGGTACAACAACAGCTTCAATCCATTTGGACATATAATCAACAACAAGTAATATATATATATATACGTTTCCAAATAAAAGCATAAATGGTCTCATAAAATCTAATCCCCACACATCAGAATTTTCAACTTCCAATGTGTAAATTAGAGGCATTTCATTTCTTCTAGAAATATTTCCTACTCGCTAACATAATTGCATGTTTTAATATATTCATTAATATCTCTAAAAAGAGTAGGCCAATAAAATCCAGCTTGTAAAATTTTAGAAGTAGTTCTATTTGTTCCAAAATGTCCTCCAAATTCAGAATCATGACATATTTCAATTATTTGTTGAGTTTCTTCATGAGACACATACCTTCTAATAATTAAATCTTTACATTGATTATATAAATATGGGTTATCCCAAAAATAAAATTTTGAATCATATATAAATTTCTTTAATTATTTATTCTTAATATTTGGTGGTAGAATATCTCTTAAAATATAATTTATTATATCGGCATACTAAGGTGTATTTATTTCGTCAATACTATATAATTATTTATCAAGAAAATTTTCTAAAATTTCATTTGCAAAATTAGTTAATTTTTCTTTTTCTCGTATAGACAAATGATCAACTATTTGATTGTCATTTCCCTTTCTATCAACTATAAAAAAATCAAACTCTTACAATAGAAGTATCCATCTAATTAACATTGGTTTAGCATCATTCTTTTGCATTAAGTATTTAATAGCAGAATGATATGTATGCACTAGACATTTAGTTCCAATTAAGTAAGGTCAAAATTTATCAAAGGTATAGACAAAAGCTAATAACTCTCTTTCAGTAGTAGTGTAGTTAATTTAAGCAACATTCAGAGTTTTATTAGCATAATACATTAGTTTAAAAACTTTGTTGTGTCTATCTCCTAAAACAACTCCAACGACATAATCACTAGCATCATACATTATTTCAAATGGTTTTTCCCAATCAGGTGGTACTATTATAGGTGCAGTGATTCATTTTTCATTCAATAATTCAAATGCTTTTATGTATTCCTAATTAAAATCAAATTTCGTATCTTTTTCTAAAAGTTGGCACAATGACTTAGTTATTTTTGAAAAATCCTTTATATAACGTCTGTAGAAACCAGCATGTCCTAGAAAACTTCTTACCCCTCTGACCGTAGGCGATGGTGGTAATTTTTCAATAACTTGAACTTTTGCAGAATCTACTTCCATGCTATTTTCAGAAATTTTATGCCCAAGTACAATTCCTCCTGCAATCATAAATTGACATTTTTTCCAATTTAGTACTAGGTTGATTTTTTCACATAATTCCAGAACTTTTTCTAAATTATTTAAGCATAATTCAAATGAAGTCCCGAATACAGAGAAATCATTCATAAATACTTCTGTTCCATCCTCAATCAAATTACTAAACATTGACATCATGCATCTTTGAAATGTTGCAGGTGCATTGCATAGTCCAAAAGACATTCTACGAAAAGCAAATATTCCATAAGGGCTTGTAAATGATGTCTTATATTAATCCTAAGGAGCAATTAGAATTTGATGATAACCGATATATCCATTTAAAAAATAGTAATATTCATTTCTAGCCAATCCATCCAAGATTTGATCTATAAAGGGTAAAGGAAAGTGATCTTTCCTGGTGGCCAAGTTTAATTTTCTATAATCTATATAATTTTCTATAATCTATATAAATTTGCCAACCGGTAACTTGTCTTTTTAGAATTAATTCATTTTTCTCATTTACTTCAACGATCACTCCTCCTTTCTTTGGAACACAATGAATTGGACTTACCCAAGCACTGTCTGAAATAGGATATATAATTCCAGCATCTAACCATTTAAAAAAAAAAATTTTACAACTTCTTTCATTATTGGGTTTAATCTCCTCTGAGGATCAGCTTTAGGTTCATATTGTTCATCTAATAAAATTCAGTGCATACAAATTGAAGGACTAATTCCTTTAATATCTGCTAAAGTCCATCCAAAAACCTTTTTATATCTTTTTATCATTTATATTAATTTTTATTCTTGAATTTCAGTTAACTCAGAAGATACAATAACAGACAATGCAGATGAATCTTCTAAAAATACATATTTTAAATGAGCAGGTAATACTTTTAGTTCAAGTTCAGATGGTTTAATACTTGAAGGAATAAGATTTTTATTATCATTTTCCAAAAAATCTAAAGTTCCATATTCGTCCTCCAAATTTTCTTCTTTTATTTCATCCTCATTTTCACTAAATTCTTTTTACTTGAATTTCTCTTTAAATTCTTTCTTAAATTGCTCATGACTTAAATAATCAGTAACTTCCATCCTAAAACATTCATTATCTTTTTCTATTGTAAGATATTTCATATCTTTTGCAACATTAAATTTTACTTCTTGATCATTAACTCTCATTATTAATTCTCCTTCTTTTCACATCTATCACAGCTCTCCCTGTTGCAAGAAATGGTCTCCTCAAAATAATAGGAATCTCTTTATCTTTCTCTATATCTAGTACTATAAAGTCTACAGGGAAAATAAATTTATCCACTTTTACTAATACATCTTCTATAACTCCTTTAGGATAAGTGATTGATCGATCATCTAACTGAAGAGTTACAGTAGTAGGGGAGATTTCTCCTAAATCTAAACGTTTAAAAAATTGATAGAGGCATAAGATTGATATTTGCTCCTAAATCACATAAGGCTTTTCCATAAAACTTTTCACTAATTGCACAAGGTATAGTAAAACTACCAAGATCATTTAACTTTTTAGGAGCTTTTTTTGGATAATAGCGCTACACTCTTCACTAAGCGCAACAGTCTCATGATCTGCAAACTTCCTTTTCTTGTTTAGTATATTTTTCATAAATTTCACTTAACTTGGCATTTATTCCAAAGCTTCAATGAAAGGAATGTTTATCATTAACTTTTTTAAGGATTTTCAAAAATTTTATAAATTGCTTGTATTTATTCTTTTGTTTTAGTCATTGAGGAAATGGAGGTAATGGTTTTTTTAAGGAACTTGTGTTTGCTCATTTTCATTATGGTCACTTTCCATCTCTTTCTTCTCCTCATCAACTTCTGTTTCTCTTTGGATTCTTGTTTCAACTTCTTTTCCACTTCGTGATTGAATTGTTTTAATTTTTTCTTTATTTTGCTATTTGGGATTAACTCCTACAGTACTCGGAAGATTTCCTGAAGATCTGTTACTAAGTGCAATAGCAATTTCCTAATTGATTTTTAATATTTCTAATAGCAGCTCCTTGATTTTGTATTTGATTTCCCATATTCAACATTACCTCTTTCATCATTAACTTCTTTTCCATAACTTGTGGGTTAGGGTTATAGTTAAATCCAGGAGGATAATAAGGTCGATAATTAGGATTTCCTTGGTTATTTAAATTTTATGAGGGGTTCATTCAATTGTTATAATTATTACAACCAAAATTAGGGTGTTTTTTCCATCCAGGATTGTAATAGTTTGAATAAGGATTATTATTTCGATTATTAATAACATTCAAAGTTTCATAAGATGATTTAGTATCAATGATATGTCCTGGTGAATTTTCCTACAATAATAGTGATATTTAAGAATTGTTCACTCCAATTTGATCAATCTTTTTTGATATAGCAGCAATTTGAGTCACTAAAATAGACATTACATCAGATTCATGAATACTAGCTACTCTCTTAGGATTTATTTGTTCAGAGGGCTCTTGAAAATTATTAGTAGTCAATTCTTTTATTAAAGAGTATGTTTCATCAAAAGGTTTTGACATTAAAGATCCACAAGCAGCAGCATCTATAATAGATCTAAGTGATCCTACTAATCCATTATAAAAAGTTTGAATTATTAACCAATCTGGTAAAACATGGTGTGGACATTTTCTAAGGATATCCTTAAATCTTTCTCATACTTCATATATCGATTCCCCTTCAAACTGACAAAAAGATGTAATATCGTTCTTAAGCTTAACAGTTTTCAAGGGTGAAAAATATTTAGCCAAGAATTTTTGTGATAGTTTTCCCCAAGTTTTGACAGATCTCGGTGCTAATGAGTTTAACCAAGCTTTGGCTTTATCCTTTAATGAAAAAGGAAAAAGTCTAAGCCTAACAGTATCATTAGACACTTCGTCATATTTAAAAGTAGCACAAATCTCAAGAAAAGTAGCAAGATGTAAGTTAGGATCTTCAATAGGTGTTCCTCCAAACTGATTATTTTGTACCATTTGGTAATAACAGGTTTAAGTTCAAATGAATTAACAGCAACATCAGGATTTTGAATAGTTAAGTGAAGTTCATCTGTTGTTGGATTAACATAATATTTTAAAGGTCTTTGTCGATTTTCATTTATTTGATTATCTAAATTATTCACTATTGTGTTCAAAATTTTAATTTCTTTTTGTTGTTTTCAATTTTTTCTAATAATACGTTCTAATTCTGAATTGTAAGGTACGAAATCTTCAGATTCAATATTTGGCATCAACAAATATAATAAGCAAGGAAAAATTTCTTGAAAATACTCTTAAATATATAGATATATATTATAGATTTTTGATTTTATAATTTTTTTTATATTTGTATTTTGTATATTTCTATCTCTAAATTTCCTAATTTACCAAATCTATTTAATTTATCATTACCTTCCTCGACAACGACATCAAAAAACTTGAAGTGGTATTTTATGAATAATAACATTAAGCACTTAAAGCTGGGATTCTACGCAAGTATATGTATCATTATCAAGTAATATAAGACTTTCTTTTAAGTCCAAATATCGATCCCACGAGGAAGGTTTAAAATTGAAATGATAAATTAACTAGGAAATTTACAAAAATAATCAAAATTACTATTACTAATTTTGAATGTTTATGATACTATCAAAGCTAATTTATTCACTACTTGATAAATTTAAAAGCAGGGTTTAAAATTAATAACAACTAAACTATGTTTATGTGATGAAGTTTTCTAATATGAAAAAACATCTTTCCCACTATAATGAGTTTTTAGTGAAATGAGATGAGATAAATTGTTTAAATATGTATTGTGTCAAATAGGAGCAATTTTAATTCTCTACCCTGATTCAGTATTATAGAAAATCATTGGTTAATCTTAGGTTTAGTTCCTGAATCCGTGGCTAGGCTAGGAGGATACTGGCTCCCACTGTAGAGCTCTCACTTCCCTTCCCCTAAAGGCTAACTCTTGCTTTAGTTTTTAAACACTAAGTTTGAATTGGGGATTTTTAGTCTGTCACCCTAGAAATCTCCAATTCTTTACCCAAAAAAATATATTTCCCTATTTATTTGCACTTAATTCCATGAACGAAATACTCCTTCATGGACTTAAATGTGATTCTCACTCTGTTGTAGAACTCATACTTAATTTCCCAGATCATATGTTTCATAACATATTTTAACAATTCAATTGTTCAAATCAAAAAGTAAATTAAGAACGGAGTTGAAAAATCATCACAATTTATTTTAAATTTTAACATGGACACATCCACATTATCTCTTCATTTCACCATATCTTAGAGTAGGGAGAAAGATAAAGGAATCTACTCAGACTTCATGAGAAATATAAAACAAAACATAAATTTCATATATAAAAGAAAGTTCATTCAACAATACTAAACAAAAAACACTTATCTTAAACTCTTTCTCAAAGCAAATCCTTTGTAGCCTCTCTTAGTAAATGTAGGAAGAAGAAATCTCTCACTTCTCTTTCTCTCCAACACTTCTTAGAGAAAAATTCACACTTATACTCACCACAAAAACTCAAAATTATAAAAACAATAACTAATTAATGGTGTGGAATGATGTGAAATGTAGGTGTGTAAAGAGGAAAACTGAAATGAGTGGAGGAATTTGAAATGGTGCGAAGGAGGGGGGGTTTCTGATCAAATTTCGGCTCTAAATAGAGCCTAGGTTGGCTCCAATAGGTGCATCCAAAAACTTTTCAAAAAGTGTCCAAATTTTTTGGATCTTCTAGAAACATGGCTTCCATCAACACTGGCGCCGTCGATGCCCATCCTGGCACCAGAGGCCCGTAATTAAATACCAAGTCTGTCAAATGGCACCGTCGGCGCTGAACAAATTTTTAACTTCTCAATTTTTGCTACAAATTCAATCTTTTTTGCTTCTTTCTTGCTCCAAATCCTAAAAATCAACAACCTGCAATAAAACATAGAAAATACCTTCCATTAAAGTGCAATATCACCAAATATCACTGGTCAGGCCAAAGAAAATGAAACACGTATAAAATCAAACAGATTCTTCAACAAAATATGGAATAGAAGGACAAGTATCATACCTTCTCTTCTTCTTCTTTATGTGCCGCTCCTCACCACTGTCCTCGTCGTTCTCCTCTCCCTCTTCGTCCACATCATCCACAATAGTCCCATCTTTGGCTGACCACTACTCCTGTCACCACCTGCCAACAACCTGCTTCTGGCCAGTCACCTGCACCTTTGACAAGATGTATGCCTCTGTTTGACCATCTCAAAATTAGAGAAGATTTACATACATACTACTCAATTCTAAAATATGGGTCTAAAAATGCATATATTTTTGGTGTATCATAGGTAGAATTTTCATGTCAAGTTCATGAGGTTTTTCATTAGATGGAACCAGAGATATATTATTTCCATTAATATTTCCTAAACATAATTTGAATCCTCAGTAATCATTTCATTTGATTCATCTTCAAAATCTCTTTAAGTCTCAGCTTCTTGATCTTCTTCTAAATTGAATTTATCTTTTTGATCCAATATGACTTCACATCTATTTTGAAAATGATTAACAATCATATCATCAATACTATCCATTTTATAGCATTTTCCATTATGATACTTCATTGTTTCAAGCACATTAAATGTAATTTCCTGATCATTCACTCTCATTGTTAATTCTTCTTTTTGCACATCTATCATGGCTCGTCCGGTAGCAAGGAATTGTCTCCCCAAAATGATAGGAATTTCTTTATCTTCTTCTATATCTAATACAACAAAATCAACAGGGAAGATAAATTTATCCACTTTAACCAGTACATCTTCTATAAACCCTTTAGAATAAGTGATAGATCGATCTGCTAATTATAGGGTTACAGTAGTGGGAGAAATATCTCCTAAGCCTAATCTTTTGAATATAGATAATGACATAAGGTTAATGCTCGCTTCTAAATCATATAAAGCCTTTCCACAAAATTTCTCTCCAATTGCATAGGTATGGTAAAGCTACCATGTTCTTTGAGTTTTTGAGGAATTTTTTTTTTTTGAATTATTGCACTACATACTTCATTAAGTGCAACAATCTCATGATCTACAAACTTCCTTTTATATTTGAAACTTCTTTCATAAATTTGGCATAACTTGGCATTGTTCCAAAGCCTCAGCAAAAGAGATATTAATTGTAAGCTTCTTAATTATTTCAAAAAATTTTGAAAACTGTTGATCCAATTTTTGCTATTTAAGTCTTTTAGGAAAGTGTGGTGGGGGTCTTTCTAAATTAATCTTAGTTTGAGAGTTAGGTGTTTTTGCTTCCTTAGGAATAATATCTTCAGATCTTTTAATTTCTTTTACTTCTCTCTCAACTTTAATTTCTTTTTTAACTCCAACATTTAATTTTTTTCCACTCCCTAGTTGGATCGCTTTAACTTGCTCTGGCTCTTTACTTTTTTCTTTAGGATCAATCTCTACATTACTAGGAAGTGTTCCTTGAAGTCTATTGCTAAGTGTGTTACCTATTTGTCCCAATTGATTCTTCATATTTATAATAAAATTACTTTGACTTTGTAAATGATTACACATTTGCAACACTAGTTCTTCCATAGACAACTTCTTCTCCTTAACTTGTTGATTAAATTCAGGAGGATAAGTAGGTCTAAAGTTAGCATTACTCTAATTGTTCTAATTTCTCAATGTGTTAACTTGAGTATTACCCCATTGTTGACTTCCAACACTAGGATTATTGTTCCAATTGAAGTTAAAATGATTTTTCTAACCTGAGTTGTAATAATTTGAAAATGGGTTATTGGGTTTATTGATAACATTTATAGTTTCCAATGAATATGAGAATCAATCGTTTGTCCTAATGAATTTTCTTCAACCATTTGAGGTGTTGGAGAAAAATTCATCCCAAATTGGTTTATCTTCTTAGATAATGCATCAACTTGACATGTAATCATTAAAATAGCATCATTATCATTACACTAGCTACTTTCTTAGGATTTACTCTATCAAAAGGCCATTGAAAATTATTTGTAGTCATTTCTTCAATTAATGAATAAGCTTTATCAAAGTGTTTATACATTAATGAAACTTCAACAACAACATCTATAATAGATCTAAGAGATCTTACTAACACATTATAAAAGTTTGAATGATTAACCAGCTGACAAAGCAGGATGTGGACACTTTATAAAGAGTTCCTTAAATCTTTCCCAAGCTTCATATATAGACTCTCCTTCATACTGAGTAAAAGAAGTAATACCATTTCTAAGCTTCACAGTTTTTGAAGATAGAAAATACTTAGCCAAAATTTTTTGAGCTAAATCTCTCCAAGTTTTAATAGATCTAGGTGTTAATGAATTTAACCACATCTTAGCTTTATCCCTTAATGAAAAAGAAAAAAATCTATGTTTGACGGTATCGTTTGATGTGCCAACATATTTAAATGTAGCACATAATTCTAAAAAACTAGCTAAATGTAAATTAGGATCCTCAAATAGTGTTCCTCCAAGCTGATTATTTTGTACAATTTGTATAATCAAAAGTTTAAGTTCAAATGAGTTAGCCTCTACAACACAAGTTTGAATGCCTAAATGAATTTCATCTACTATAGGGTTCGCATAATCCCTTAAAGGTTTTTGTAAATTATGATGTTCATTTTCAGCAGTTTGAATTTCAATATTGTTTTGTGATGTGTTTGTCATTTCTTGAGAATTATGAAGTCTTTCTTATTTTTGAATTTTTCTAATAGTTTGTTCCAATTCAGAATCATAAAACACTAAATTTTCATATCCAGAACTACACATAAACAACGTAAAATATGCAGAAAATAAAATAGCACACAAAGATGAAAATTTTTTTTGAATTTTAAATTTAAATTTTTTTTAGTTTTTTCAATTTTTTTTAAAATTTTCAAAAATACAATTAAAATAAAATTGTAAGTTAAAAATTTTCGCGCACACCCCGGCAACGACGCAAAAAACTTGACCAAACTCTCACTTACTCGTATTTTTGATCTCCTTAATTATGCCATAAAATATATCTCAATTTATATCTGGTGGCTAGTGTTAACACTTGCAATGATTCATGAATTATATAATAAAATTTCATATTATGTGTACTACGCAAGTATATGTATTATTCCAGTAATATAGAGTTTTCTTTAAAAACCTCGGTATCGATCCCACAAGAAATGCGGTAACTCTTAAAATCAACTTACAAAAATTCTATTTAAATTGCAAATTAAAAAGATAAAATATTTATAATGATATGCTTAGCAAAAATTACTACTAAATGAGCTAAAAAAGAAAGTAACAACAAAATGTAAAAGCTTAGCAAAATATAACAACGAGTTTGGATATTATGAAAATCTTTCCCCTTGCAAATAGATTTTAACTATGTAGGATTCAAATGATTTAAGACAAAATTGAGAAATTGTGACAAATAGAAACATACATTATTCTTTACCCCCTCTTGATGCTTGCAAAGAACATTAGCTAACTTAAGATTGATTCCTTAACATCTCGACTCCACATCAGTGTTATCTAGCCTCTCGCCTTTAAATGCCCCTAGCATATGCCATCATAATGACTGAATCCCAGTGTCAGGGTACTAAACTTAAGCCAAATTGATAAAAATCTAGCATGTCACTCTAGATCTAACCAATTCTACACCCATCAAAACTTATCTCCCATTTTATTTGCACTCCCCCTACGTGATCACAATGACTCTACCTAGAATGAAGTATGGTATCCACTAGTTGGGTGAAATCATGGCCCTCCCAGTTCATTATGTTTCTCAACGAATTTTAATCTCACAAGTGGCCAACTTGAAAAGTAAATCAAAGTTCGGTGAAAATAACATCACAATTTTTAAGATTAAAAAGAAATATTTAAATCATTCTCATCCCACAAGATTAAGTCTCATATGCAAGAAGAAAGAAAGAGAACTACTCAGAATTCATGGAAATTAAATAAAAACAAAATATTTGCATTGAAATACAATAAAAACTCAAACACAAATACAAAGTACCTTATGTATTCTCCTCAAGCAAACTTCTGGAGTTTCCTCTAAGCAATCTCCAAACTTTTTCATACTAAAACACACTCACATTTACACTTGAACACAAAATATGAAAAATTTCACTCACTATTGCCACCCAATTGAAGTTTTTAGGCTCCAAAATGTCTCTAAATTTGGCCAAATCCTTCTCATTAAATAGAAATAGAAAAAACATCCCTCCAAAATTCAGTCAAATTCGATGTATCTTCTAGAACGGTAGTTACTGACGCTATAGCGTCAGTCTGGGCTGCTATAGCGTTCTTCTCGCTCGACAGTGGTGCTATAGCGCCACACAAAAATCTTCATTTTTGCTTCTTTTTTTCCTTATTTTCTCTAAATATTCATTTCATTACTTGAAACAAAAAATATACATGCAAAATGCATTCCTTTAAAGTGTAATATCATCAAAATGTACATAAAACGCTTATAAAATATGCACTAAAAACAAGTGAGCACGTTTCCTATCGGAGGCTAAGCAGATATTTCTTTCACTGGCTGAGCGTAGATCTTTCCTCTACAACCAAAATATGCTTTCACTGATTCTTTGGCTTTTCTTATTTCTAGGCTATCGAGGGCTCTATGCTTACGGCAGTTGGAATTTCTGATCTACGTCTGTCTTTGTGGTGCTCCCTCTGATAAGGCGCTGACTAATTCCCCTTCCAATGTCATGATCATTGACTGTATTTGTGTGACCCTTCTTGTCCAGCCACAAATGTGCTTAATTGAAGTTGAAAAAGGTTTCAGTCACTTTTAGGTTTGACTTGGGTTAGGCTCACAAGTATGGTTTGGGTCCATCCATCAAGCTAGCTAAGGTTGATGACTAGCTTGGGGAGTGAATGAACATGTCCCCATCTAAAGGATTTGGGTTGATCATGGGTTTTGGGGAGTCATTAGAAAGGATAAAATTTTTCTTAAGAGGTGTTAAAAGTGACCCCTCCTTTTGCCATTAATGGAATGATGACATGACCATGGCTCATTTGGCTCATATGTGGCTTGGGGCAAGGCTTCATGGCTCACCTTTGGCTTGGGAATTTGCATGAAGAAGGTTTTAGGAATTTTGGGTGGGTTTGTCATAAGGCTAAATATGGAATATTTTAATCATGAATATCATGGTGTATGAATTTAAATTGATTAAGTGGATGACGAAGATGATGCGTAGGATGAGCTTGTCATATAGATTTTTTTATTTTGAAGGGAATCAATGTTTGGGCTTGGGTCCATGGTCCTTTAAAAATCATTTAGGGAAGGCATTTAAAGTGGGCATCTTAAATTTGATAATGGTGGGATATGTCAAAATTTTTCATGAAACAAAATTTATTTTTGGCTTGGAACATGATAGAAATGGTTTTAGAATGGTTTTGACAGAAATTAGGTAAATTGGGAATTTTGATGAAAATTAAGTTACTTTGGTAAATTTTGGAAATTTAGGACAATTTGATTAATTTTGAGGAGTGTCAAGTATTTTAGGTCAATTCGGTAATTTGGAGAGGTTTAAAATGTTTTTGGTGAAGAAATGTGAATTTTGGGGTAATAGGGGCATTTTGGGAATTTAATGGTTTTAGCGGCATTTTGATAAATTTGAGAAAAATTGGGTGATTTGAATAATTTGAGGTGGTTTAGAATGATTTTTGGATGGAGATTGGAAATTTGGGTAATTTTGGCAATTTTGATGGAATTAGTTAGGTAGGCTGATCATGCAAGCCATGAATGGCCTCCCTAAAGCCATAAAGTCCATAAGAGAAATCATTTTGAATCCTCCATATGTTGGTCCTAGCCATCTTAACCAAAGGTTAAGGGCTTGGGACCACCCACATGAGTCTCCAAAAAGAGTTAGGAGGTATGTCAAGTGTAAGTGATTTTAGGGTTTAGAGATGTGTGAGTTTGTGATGGGTTCAAGTGTGTGTGTGCATGTCCAAGTCACCCAAGGTTGTCTTAATGTCAAATGAACCTATAGAAATTCTCTCTGAGCTTCCTCATGTTGGTTTAAACCTTATAAGTGCTAAAGGTTAAAACTATACATGTGAAACTCCAAAAAGAATAAGGAAGCGTTTAGAATTTATAAGGGAGGTCGGTTCCATCACTAAGCTTCCAGGATAGTCGATAGGAAAGTCTTATGGCTAGATCCTAGGCTTCTAAATAGGAGAAACTTTAAACTCACCAAAAATGAAGTCAGAATTTGGTTGTGTGGACCATCTTCCCACTGCAACTTACTTTGATTCCAACTCATAATGATGCTCGAATCCTACCAACTTAGAATCATCTCTTTATTTCCTCTAGCCATTTGGACAATGTCCCCACCAGGATTGCTAGAAGGTTCTTCCCTCCTCAAGAAATGAGTCACTATGAGTCAACATTCATGTTAGTGATGTTGCTATAGACTTAGAAGATCTTAGGGTTAGTCTCTCATCTAAAGGAAAGGGGTCCTATTTTAAGAGAGAAGTTCTTTGCTCAGATATTTTGAATGTCCGAACAAGTGATTTAAAAATTTCTCTACTTTCTTATATTTTTCCATATGGACCTCATAGTAGGAGACCAAGGTTTACCTATCAATCTACTGCAAGGCTAGGATATCCGTTGCCTACGTACAAGTTGTAGAGTCCACTGAATTATTGCGTGGGGTGTGGCATTGATAACCATTGTACTAGGCGTTGAGCCAGACACTATTGTATTCGATATTCTTGCAACGACTCCACAGACACTTAAAGGAATCTCTTATTCTGAGAATAAAATGAAAAGAGTTCTGGATTATTTCTCTTCTGCTTTAAGTAAGATTAAAATTAATATTTTATACTTTGGTGGAGGGAGAGCTCCACTTGATAATCATAGGATAAAGTTTTGTTCCTTTGAACTTAGAGCTATCGAGATTCCCATAGACGATGAAATTCACAAATTGCTGACTAGGAATCTCAGGATGTGTTGGACCGACTACTTTATGACCAGGTAGATTTAGGTTCCTAGTAGCTTGGGATGACAGGTTCATGGTACCCTGACTCAACTACATCTACCTTATAAAGATTATTCTTCCCTTCCTTTAACTACCACTGTGGAGCCCTGTCACTCCTTTTGCCTTTGTTGGTATCATCTTGACAGCTTAATATCCGATGAGCTGCCGCCCATTTGGAATACGACAATTTATCCTTTGCTCTATTGGCCCGAATGTGCTTTGATGTATTGGGATTCCCCATCGGGATGATTCAATTATTTTGTAGGTTTCATATATCGATGAGTCTATTACACATATGGGGACCATGAGATACTCACTCTCTGCCCTGTGACTTAGCTGAAGTTTTGAAAGCATCAAATCATTTTCATGCAAAATAACCATCCTTTGATAGTCATGTGTTAGTCGTCACGATTAATGTAAGCAAAACTTCAGAATAAGAGTATTTTTGGACAACCCCCAAGTTGTAATTAACCAAGTGGGATACATCCCCTTGAGAGCACTCTAAACCTCAAAACAGACAAACACACATGAATCTCTAATCGTAGGTAGTCTACGTTGGTATTATTTTTATGGATATTTATTTTATATAGAGGTTAAGAGGGGTATATGAAGGGATAAATGAAGGGTATAAGTACTTTATAAATATCTTAAGAAATTAGGAAGATGTTTTAAAAGTTATTAGGGGTTATGGTATGAAAGCTTTAATGTGTGGAGTTAAGGGAAGGATATGTGATCAGCTTAAGATAATTTTTTGCAAGTTAGCTTTTGTTTGGATAGAAAAATGGAAAGAAGTGTAAGGATAATCTCTAAAATAATTGAAGGGGTTGCATGAAGATAAACCAAACAAAATTGGCCAAAGGGAAGAAGAAGACTTCTTCAATCTAGTTTTACTTAACATAAATTTAATTTCTTATAAAAAACATGATTTTAAAGTATCACATCAAGACATACAAAACATTGTATGAAAACTAAAGAGGGTGATTACCACAAAAGTGCACTTGGAACAAACAAAAATGCAGTACATTTAACTTTGAAAACTTGAGGATTAAAAAATCATTTGAATTCTACTCTTGGTAAGTAAAACATGGTTCTTGGATATTTAAAATATGATTTTTCATGCTTTCTTGGTTGAACTTTTGATAATTAAGAGCATCTTTTGAGAGACTGTCATGTAAATTACATCAATAGGCCCAAGAATGTCGAAAGATAGTTCTTTTTTAGCCATATGAATCAATGAAATGATGAAAAGGTACCATAAAAAAGGTTTCACTTAAATATTTTTTATCAAGTAAACTAATAAATTTAATTTTATTTATAAGTATCATTTTATCAAAATTTTTGTACAAAATAATATAATATAATCTATTGCACATCAGCACTAATTTGCTAAAAAAACTCAAAAAAATATTATTAAATGTTTGTGGTTAGAAAATTGCACAAAATATTTAAAGATGATGCATGACATATTGTGAATATACAATATATAGTTGATGCATTACTTGCTATAAAATGCATGAGAACTACTGATTTTACGCAATGACATGCAAGAATTAACTTACAAGCTTCATACAAAATCATATGACATGATACTTTGTAAAATGCATGTAATGGGTAAAGGGTGCTCCCTATCATATATATGATATGCAATATGGGGAAGAATGCTTTGGACCAAAAAGTTATGTATTACATAAATGAAAATCTAAGTAGAATTTAAGGTTTATATGATAACACCTAAACATGCACTAAACACATGTAGTGATATCATATACTTTTATGTAGAATTAAATGAGAAAGAGAGTTTGAGAATCTATTAGGGATTTTAAGGAAGACCTCAAGTAAAGTAAAGCTTAGACTTTGAATTTAGTTTTTGTACTGGAACTTATATTCTAATAAAGAAATCTTGGGCATGAACACTGTTCGAATAAATTTTGAACTCATTTTTTAAAATTTTAGTTCAATTATAGTAGTATAATCCTAGGATTCTAACCTATTATTTGATTCAAACAGGTAAAATGGGGTTTTTGTTATTGCCTGAAGCTCATTTTTAAAGACAATGATCCAATCTAGTTTCTGAATCATTCATCTGAACATAGACATCAAATTCTTCTCCTTCATTTTCTTTCCAACAATATATTAAATGAACGACATATACTACAAGGGTGAGTGGCAAAGAAGATGCTTGGTGGCACAGATGGTCGCTAAAGGCTTAACAAGAAGAACACCAAGGTGGGTGAGTGGCAAAGAAGTTGCTTGATTCGAACAGAGCAAAATGTTGATGTTGATAATAAGTGGTTATATGAGGAAATGTCCCGTAAAATATACATATAAATGAATTTTTATTAGATATAAATTTTGGAGGACATTTCTTCAAATAAAAATATATGTAGCACATATATATAACACCTAAAATTTTGTTCTTTTATTTATAGCAAATTGGCTTTAAAAATTTATACATTAAAGAATAAAAAAATGTATTTCACAATTAACAAGTGAGTGATCTTGATATTTCTAATAAGATATCAAAGATGTGAGTGGTATCATGTAAGTATTAATTTTTAATTGATTGACATATTAAAGCTCTAGAATGTGTGATTTGTTTTTAAATGCTAAAAAAAATAATTAAAATAGTTTAAAATAATTAGGACAAGGAGTTTGCCTTCTAATACAACACATTAGACGAAAAATAATTCTGTCACAACTCCTATTGTAGAGAATCATTCAGAGTTCAATGAAATCACGCCACATGACGGTGATAGAGAAAAATATAAATTATGCAAGGTAATATAAGAGAATATTCCTCCTGTGTTATTCAAGTGTTATTATGTATTATTTATGTGTTATTATGTGTTATTCAGATATTATTTATGTGTTATTTTATTATTATAATATCAAAAATATTTTCAGAATATAATAACAACTGAATAATATATAATAACATCTGAAATAACCCAAAAAACTTATTTTTTTTTTGTGTTACAAAACAGATTTTTATCTTTTTCTGCCCTGAATGAAAGCTTAGTAATACAGACAGGCTACCTCATTCTCCGGTACCAATAGATTGTAGCAGGAACGCACAGCGACCCGAGTC
>NEWO01000383.1:409304-420030 GCA_003013225.1 Phalaenopsis aphrodite
AAGCTTTATCAAAGTGTTTATACATTAATGAAACTTCAACAACAACATCTATAATAGATCTAAGAGATCTTACTAACACATTATAAAAGTTTGAATGATTAACCAGCTGACAAAGCAGGATGTGGACACTTTATAAAGAGTTCCTTAAATCTTTCCCAAGCTTCATATATAGACTCTCCTTCATACTGAGTAAAAGAAGTAATACCATTTCTAAGCTTCACAATTTTTGAAGATAGAAAATACTTAGCCAAAATTTTTTGAGCTAAATCTCTCCAAGTTTTAATAGATCTAGGTGTTAATGAATTTAACCACATCTTAGCTTTATCCCTTAATGAAAAAGAAAAAAATCTATGTTTGACGGTATCGTTTGATGTGCCAACATATTTAAATGTAGCACATAATTCTAAAAAACTAGCTAAATGTAAATTAGGATCCTCAAATAGTGTTCCTCCAAGCTGATTATTTTGTACAATTTGTATAATCAAAAGTTTAAGTTCAAATGAGTTAGCCTCTACAACACAAGTTTGAATGCCTAAATGAATTTCATCTACTATAGGGTTCGCATAATCCCTTAAAGGTTTTTGTAAATTATGATGTTCATTTTCAGCAGTTTGAATTTCAATATTGTTTTGTGATGTGTTTGTCATTTCTTGAGAATTATGAAGTCTTTCTTATTTTTGAATTTTTCTAATAGTTTGTTCCAATTCAGAATCATAAAACACTAAATTTTCATATCCAGAACTACACATAAACAACGTAAAATATGCAGAAAATAAAATAGCACACAAAGATGAAAATTTTTTTTGAATTTTAAATTTAAATTTTTTTTAGTTTTTTCAATTTTTTTTAAAATTTTCAAAAATACAATTAAAATAAAATTGTAAGTTAAAAATTTTCGCGCACACCCCGGCAACGACGCAAAAAACTTGACCAAACTCTCACTTACTCGTATTTTTGATCTCCTTAATTATGCCATAAAATATATCTCAATTTATATCTGGTGGCTAGTGTTAACACTTGCAATGATTCATGAATTATATAATAAAATTTCATATTATGTGTACTACGCAAGTATATGTATTATTCCAGTAATATAGAGTTTTCTTTAAAAACCTCGGTATCGATCCCACAAGAAATGCGGTAACTCTTAAAATCAACTTACAAAAATTCTATTTAAATTGCAAATTAAAAAGATAAAATATTTATAATGATATGCTTAGCAAAAATTACTACTAAATGAGCTAAAAAAGAAAGTAACAACAAAATGTAAAAGCTTAGCAAAATATAACAACGAGTTTGGATATTATGAAAATCTTTCCCCTTGCAAATAGATTTTAACTATGTAGGATTCAAATGATTTAAGACAAAATTGAGAAATTGTGACAAATAGAAACATACATTATTCTTTACCCCCTCTTGATGCTTGCAAAGAACATTAGCTAACTTAAGATTGATTCCTTAACATCTCGACTCCACATCAGTGTTATCTAGCCTCTCGCCTTTAAATGCCCCTAGCATATGCCATCATAATGACTGAATCCCAGTGTCAGGGTACTAAACTTAAGCCAAATTGATAAAAATCTAGCATGTCACTCTAGATCTAACCAATTCTACACCCATCAAAACTTATCTCCCATTTTATTTGCACTCCCCCTACGTGATCACAATGACTCTACCTAGAATGAAGTATGGTATCCACTAGTTGGGTGAAATCATGGCCCTCCCAGTTCATTATGTTTCTCAACGAATTTTAATCTCACAAGTGGCCAACTTGAAAAGTAAATCAAAGTTCGGTGAAAATAACATCACAATTTTTAAGATTAAAAAGAAATATTTAAATCATTCTCATCCCACAAGATTAAGTCTCATATGCAAGAAGAAAGAAAGAGAACTACTCAGAATTCATGGAAATTAAATAAAAACAAAATATTTGCATTGAAATACAATAAAAACTCAAACACAAATACAAAGTACCTTATGTATTCTCCTCAAGCAAACTTCTGGAGTTTCCTCTAAGCAATCTCCAAACTTTTTCACACTAAAACACACTCACATTTACACTTGAACACAAAATATGAAAAATTTCACTCACTATTGCCACCCAATTGAAGTTTTTAGGCTCCAAAATGTCTCTAAATTTTGCCAAATCCTTCTCATTAAATAGAAATAGAAAAAACATCCCTCCAAAATTCAGTCAAATTCGATGTATCTTCTAGAACGGTAGTTACTGACGCTATAGCGTCAGTCTGGGCTGCTATAGCGTTCTTCTCGCTCGACAGTGGTGCTATAGCGCCACACAAAAATCTTCATTTTTGCTTCTTTTTTTCCTTATTTTCTCTAAATATTCATTTCATTACTTGAAACAAAAAATATACATGCAAAATGCATTCCTTTAAAGTGTAATATCATCAAAATGTACATAAAACGCTTATAAAATATGCACTAAAAACAAGTGAGCACGTTTCCTATCGGAGGCTAAGCAGATATTTCTTTCACTGGCTGAGCGTAGATCTTTCCTCTACAACCAAAATATGCTTTCACTGATTCTTTGGCTTTTCTTATTTCTAGGCTATCGAGGGCTCTATGCTTACGGCAGTTGGAATTTCTGATCTACGTCTGTCTTTGTGGTGCTCCCTCCGATAAGGCGCTGACTAATTCCCCTTCCAATGTCATGATCATTGACTGTATTTGTGTGACCCTTCTTGTCCAGCCACAAATGTGCTTAATTGAAGTTGAAAAAGGTTTCAGTCACTTTTAGGTTTGACTTGGGTTAGGCTCACAAGTATGGTTTGGGTCCATCCATCAAGCTAGCTAAGGTTGATGACTAGCTTGGGGAGTGAATGAACATGTCCCCATCTAAAGGATTTGGGTTGATCATGGGTTTTGGGGAGTCATTAGAAAGGATAAAATTTTTCTTAAGAGGTGTTAAAAGTGACCCCTCCTTTTGCCATTAATGGAATGATGACATGACCATGGCTCATTTGGCTCATATGTGGCTTGGGGCAAGGCTTCATGGCTCACCTTTGGCTTGGGAATTTGCATGAAGAAGGTTTTAGGAATTTTGGGTGGGTTTGTCATAAGGCTAAATATGGAATATTTTAATCATGAATATCATGGTGTATGAATTTAAATTGATTAAGTGGATGACGAAGATGATGCGTAGGATGAGCTTGTCATATAGATTTTTTTATTTTGAAGGGAATCAATGTTTGGGCTTGGGTCCATGGTCCTTTAAAAATCATTTAGGGAAGGCATTTAAAGTGGGCATCTTAAATTTGATAATGGTGGGATATGTCAATATTTTTCATGAAACAAAATTTATTTTTGGCTTGGAACATGATAGAAATGGTTTTAGAATGGTTTTGACAGAAATTAGGTAAATTGGGAATTTTGATGAAAATTAAGTTACTTTGGTAAATTTTGGAAATTTAGGACAATTTGATTAATTTTGAGGAGTGTCAAGTATTTTAGGTCAATTCGGTAATTTGGAGAGGTTTAAAATGTTTTTGGTGAAGAAATGTGAATTTTGGGGTAATAGGGGCATTTTGGGAATTTAATGGTTTTAGCGGCATTTTGATAAATTTGAGAAAAATTGGGTGATTTGAATAATTTGAGGTGGTTTAGAATGATTTTTGGATGGAGATTGGAAATTTGGGTAATTTTGGCAATTTTGATGGAATTAGTTAGGTAGGCTGATCATGCAAGCCATGAATGGCCTCCCTAAAGCCATAAAGTCCATAAGAGAAATCATTTTGAATCCTCCATATGTTGGTCCTAGCCATCTTAACCAAAGGTTAAGGGCTTGGGACCACCCACATGAGTCTCCAAAAAGAGTTAGGAGGTATGTCAAGTGTAAGTGATTTTAGGGTTTAGAGATGTGTGAGTTTGTGATGGGTTCAAGTGTGTGTGTGCATGTCCAAGTCACCCAAGGTTGTCTTAATGTCAAATGAACCTATAGAAATTCTCTCTGAGCTTCCTCATGTTGGTTTAAACCTTATAAGTGCTAAAGGTTAAAACTATACATGTGAAACTCCAAAAAGAATAAGGAAGCGTTTAGAATTTATAAGGGAGGTCGGTTCCATCACTAAGCTTCCAGGATAGTCGATAGGAAAGTCTTATGGCTAGATCCTAGGCTTCTAAATAGGAGAAACTTTAAACTCACCAAAAATGAAGTCAGAATTTGGTTGTGTGGACCATCTTCCCACTGCAACTTACTTTGATTCCAACTCATAATGATGCTCGAATCCTACCAACTTAGAATCATCTCTTTATTTCCTCTAGCCATTTGGACAATGTCCCCACCAGGATTGCTAGAAGGTTCTTCCCTCCTCAAGAAATGAGTCACTATGAGTCAACATTCATGTTAGTGATGTTGCTATAGACTTAGAAGATCTTAGGGTTAGTCTCTCATCTAAAGGAAAGGGGTCCTATTTTAAGAGAGAAGTTCTTTGCTCAGATATTTCGAATGTCCGAGCAAGTGATTTAAGAATTTCTCTACTTTCTTATATTTTTCCATATGGACCTCATAGTAGGAGACCAAGGTTTACCTATCAATCTACTGCAAGGCTAGGATATCCGTTGCCTACGTACAAGTTGTAGAGTCCACTGAATTATTGCGTGGGGTGTGGCATTGATAACCATTGTACTAGGCGTTGAGCCAGACACTATTGTATTCGATATTCTTGCAACGACTCCACAGACACTTAAAGGAATCTCTTATTCTGAGAATAAAATGAAAAGAGTTCTGGATTATTTCTCTTCTGCTTTAAGTAAGATTAAAATTAATATTTTATACTTTGGTGGAGGGAGAGCTCCACTTGATAATCATAGGATAAAGTTTTGTTCCTTTGAACTTAGAGCTATCGAGATTCCCATAGACGATGAAATTCACAAATTGCTGACTAGGAATCTCAGGATGTGTTGGACCGACTACTTTATGACCAGGTAGATTTAGGTTCCTAGTAGCTTGGGATGACAGGTTCATGGTACCCTGACTCAACTACATCTACCTTATAAAGATTATTCTTCCCTTCCTTTAACTACCACTGTGGAGCCCTGTCACTCCTTTTGCCTTTGTTGGTATCATCTTGACAGCTTAATATCCGATGAGCTGCCGCCCATTTGGAATACGACAATTTATCCTTTGCTCTATTGGCCCGAATGTGCTTTGATGTATTGGGATTCCCCATCGGGATGATTCAATTATTTTGTAGGTTTCATATATCGATGAGTCTATTACACATATGGGGACCATGAGATACTCACTCTCTGCCCTGTGACTTAGCTGAAGTTTTGAAAGCATCAAATCATTTTCATGCAAAATAACCATCCTTTGATAGTCATGTGTTAGTCGTCACGATTAATGTAAGCAAAACTTCAGAATAAGAGTATTTTTGGACAACCCCCAAGTTGTAATTAACCAAGTGGGATACATCCCCTTGAGAGCACTCTAAACCTCAAAACAGACAAACACACATGAATCTCTAATCGTAGGTAGTCTACGTTGGTATTATTTTTATGGATATTTATTTTATATAGAGGTTAAGAGGGGTATATGAAGGGATAAATGAAGGGTATAAGTACTTTATAAATATCTTAAGAAATTAGGAAGATGTTTTAAAAGTTATTAGGGGTTATGGTATGAAAGCTTTAATGTGTGGAGTTAAGGGAAGGATATGTGATCAGCTTAAGATAATTTTTTGCAAGTTAGCTTTTGTTTGGATAGAAAAATGGAAAGAAGTGTAAGGATAATCTCTAAAATAATTGAAGGGGTTGCATGAAGATAAACCAAACAAAATTGGCCAAAGGGAAGAAGAAGACTTCTTCAATCTAGTTTTACTTAACATAAATTTAATTTCTTATAAAAAACATGATTTTAAAGTATCACATCAAGACATACAAAACATTGTATGAAAACTAAAGAGGGTGATTACCACAAAAGTGCACTTGGAACAAACAAAAATGCAGTACATTTAACTTTGAAAACTTGAGGATTAAAAAATCATTTGAATTCTACTCTTGGTAAGTAAAACATGGTTCTTGGATATTTAAAATATGATTTTTCATGCTTTCTTGGTTGAACTTTTGATAATTAAGAGCATCTTTTGAGAGACTGTCATGTAAATTACATCAATAGGCCCAAGAATGTCGAAAGATAGTTCTTTTTTAGCCATATGAATCAATGAAATGATGAAAAGGTACCATAAAAAAGGTTTCACTTAAATATTTTTTATCAAGTAAACTAATAAATTTAATTTTATTTATAAGTATCATTTTATCAAAATTTTTGTACAAAATAATATAATATAATCTATTGCACATCAGCACTAATTTGCTAAAAAAACTCAAAAAAATATTATTAAATGTTTGTGGTTAGAAAATTGCACAAAATATTTAAAGATGATGCATGACATATTGTGAATATACAATATATAGTTGATGCATTACTTGCTATAAAATGCATGAGAACTACTGATTTTACGCAATGACATGCAAGAATTAACTTACAAGCTTCATACAAAATCATATGACATGATACTTTGTAAAATGCATGTAATGGGTAAAGGGTGCTCCCTATCATATATATGATATGCAATATGGGGAAGAATGCTTTGGACCAAAAAGTTATGTATTACATAAATGAAAATCTAAGTAGAATTTAAGGTTTATATGATAACACCTAAACATGCACTAAACACATGTAGTGATATCATATACTTTTATGTAGAATTAAATGAGAAAGAGAGTTTGAGAATCTATTAGGGATTTTAAGGAAGACCTCAAGTAAAGTAAAGCTTAGACTTTGAATTTAGTTTTTGTACTGGAACTTATATTCTAATAAAGAAATCTTGGGCATGAACACTGTTCGAATAAATTTTGAACTCATTTTTTAAAATTTTAGTTCAATTATAGTAGTATAATCCTAGGATTCTAACCTATTATTTGATTCAAACAGGTAAAATGGGGTTTTTGTTATTGCCTGAAGCTCATTTTTAAAGACAATGATCCAATCTAGTTTCTGAATCATTCATCTGAACATAGACATCAAATTCTTCTCCTTCATTTTCTTTCCAACAATATATTAAATGAACGACATATACTACAAGGGTGAGTGGCAAAGAAGATGCTTGGTGGCACAGATGGTCGCTAAAGGCTTAACAAGAAGAACACCAAGGTGGGTGAGTGGCAAAGAAGTTGCTTGATTCGAACAGAGCAAAATGTTGATGTTGATAATAAGTGGTTATATGAGGAAATGTCCCGTAAAATATACATATAAATGAATTTTTATTAGATATAAATTTTGGAGGACATTTCTTCAAATAAAAATATATGTAGCACATATATATAACACCTAAAATTTTGTTCTTTTATTTATAGCAAATTGGCTTTAAAAATTTATACATTAAAGAATAAAAAATGTATTTCACAATTAACAAGTGAGTGATCTTGATATTTCTAATAAGATATCAAAGATGTGAGTGGTATCATGTAAATATTACTTTTTAATTGATTGACATATTAATGTTTTAGAATGTGTGATTTGTTTTTAAATGCTCAAAAAAATAATTAGGACAAGGCGTCCGCCTTATAACACATGCGAAATGGAATACAACACATTAGACAAAAACTTATTCTGTCACGACTCCTATCGTAGAGAATCATTCAGAGTCCAATAAAATCACGCCACACGGCGGCGATAGAGAAAAATATAAATTTTGTCCGGTAACATAAGAGAATATTCATCCCGTGTTATTCAGGTGTTATTATGTGTTATTCAAGTGTTATTCAAGTGCTATTTTGTTATTATAATACCAGAAATATTTCCAGAACATAATAACATCTGAATAATATATAATAACACCTGAATAATTTAAAATAACACAGGAAAAATATTGCGGTGTTACCAAGCAGATTTTTATTTTTTCTACTCTGAATGAAAGCTTAGTAATACAGACAGGCTACCTCTTTCTCGGAAAAAAATTGAGTGCATAAGACGCACGCAGCGCTGCGTGCCATACCCAATTAGAGGAAGACACATCAGCTCTGCCGACCCCACCTTAAAACAAATAGATTTTTTACCGTGCGTGACCCGTCGACCCGACCCGTCATTGTAACCTCCATGTATTGTAAGCCCTATGGTTACTTCTATTGTTCTCTGCCCATTTTCTTCTGCAGTGGCGGCTTCCAGCAACTTGACTTCGCGAACTTGAAGTTGGAGTACGAGTACAGATATTGCCAGTTTGTGTATGATGTTGAAGGAGAAGTTGGGAGTTATCCTGCCAGGAAAGATGAAGTGGAACTTAAATCGGAGATGTGTTTGGAGATGTCTTCTTATTATATTTTTTTAGGGCTTTATTCAATGTTGTTTGTTGTTAGAGCTTTCTTATTTTTGGAGTTATGTTGGTAGAGTTGCATGGTATTAGTTTTAATAAAAATAATGAAGTAAAGATTGAAGTAAATATTATATCCGACATTTAAATCCAGTAAAAACAGTGAAGTAAATAAGTAGGTTTTGATTTTTTATTATTATTATGAGTAGTTATTATGAATTTTACGGTTGTTTTTGTGCAGCTTGACAAGGGCAAAGATAGATGTACCAAGCAAACAATCAACATATTACTCCAAACAATGGTCCATAATGAGAAAGAAGCTAATGAAGTATATTGTGCTTACGCTCATCATATTGGATTTAGTGTTCGCAAGGAGCATGCTACGTTTTGGCCTAACTCCAGAAATATCAGGACGAAGGACTTTATATGTGGAAAATCAGGTTTCAAGAAAGAGCTCAAGATTATACAAACTGTTAAATACAAAAGAGCAGAAAAAAGAACTGGTTGCCCTGCAATGATTTGATATTAAGTGGATAAGGAAGGCAACTGGGCAGTTAAAAAATTAATTGAATCACACAACCACTCATTAGCGAACCCTGGTGACAAGCACTTGCTGCGTTCCAGCAGAAAGATAAGTGAAGTAAATGCAGATGTTCTTAGATCTATGACACAGTCTAGGATAAGGCCGAAAGACGCGTTTAATTTTCTAGCCCAAGAAGTTGGGGGTGTAGAGAACCTAGAATGTACAAAGACAGATGCTTTCAATTTCATTCAAAGAGAGAAGAGATCTAGAATTGAAAATGGTGATGCCAACGTTTTATTACAATTGTTTGCAGAGAGACGTTCTGAGGATAACATGTTTGAATGAGACTTTGAAACTGATGTGAGTGGTAGGCTAATGAGTTTTTTTTGGAGCGATGAAACATCCAGGCTTGATTATGACTGCTTCGGAGATGTCATTGTTTTTTATACAAGCTATAGGCTAAATAAATATAATTTATGTTGTGCTCCTATTGTTGGTGTTAACCACAATTAGCAGAATGTTCTCTTTGGAGTCGGTTTTTTGTCAGAGGAGACAGTGGACTCTTTTAAATGGCTTTTTAAAACTTTCATCCGTATCATGGATGATAATCATCCAATAACAATTGAAACTAATCAGGATCAGGTTATGGCTAGAGCAATAGCAGAGATTTTACCAAATACACGACATAGATTATGTCAGTGGCACATATACAAGAAATTACCTACAAAAGTTCATTACGGGGTGTGAATAAGATAGTCAGCGATCTTTTTTATAAATGTTTGAGCAAATACGAGTCTGAAGAAGAATTTGATAATACATGGGAGGTGATGATTGAGACAGAAAATCTACATGACAATGTGTGGCTAGATGATATGTACAAGATTAGAAACAAGTGGTCTAATGCTTTTAATAAAGATGTTTTTGGAATGAGAATTTTATCTACACAAAAGAGTGAATCAACCAATAACATTTGTCATGGTGTCTCAAAGCCCACAAGTTCTATTACAGATTATTTTTTTGGTATTGAAAATGTAATGAGAACATGGAGGCTCAACAAGAAGGATGAGTATTTCAAGTGTGATCAATCTATCATAACTCTTATTACGAAGAGTAGTCCAATACTAAGGCAGGCATCTGCATTTTACTCCAGGAAGCTGTATGCAATGTTCGAGGAAGAGTTTATTCACGGATCATGTGGTCTTCAATTACATGCCTCCATAAACAATGAAACTGAATTTTTCATCAAGAGTTTGGATGATCATAAGACAAACAGTATTTGGGCAGTTCATTTTGACAATTTGAGCATGAATATTCAGTGCAGCTGCAGGAAGTTCAAAATGATGGGGCTACTGTGTGCACACTCTCTACGAGTGCTAAATTTTTTACACATTAAGAAAATACCGGATAGATATCTCCTATTAAGATGGTCCGAAAATGCAAAGAGGGATGTTTATAACAACTCTAGGTACATGCATCTGCAGCAGGCACAAGCCTCAAATAATATTCAAAGCGACCTAATATTCGAAGCACATATGCAGAAAGTTGCATATCAATGTACCCAGAAAGCAAAGGGAAATCCGGACGCTGAGCAGCACATGAAGGAATCCATGAAGAAATTATCATTTGACATTGATGACATTTTGATTGGTAAGGGTACTCAAGCAAGGAGACAACAAAGGAAAAATAAAGCACCTATTAATAATGAATCGAATATGAATGATCCAGCTAAAATGCGCCCTAAAGGAATATCTAATGCAGAAAGGGTATTGGGATAAAAATAAAAGGTCAAAAGGTATGATTCAACAACTTTAACCCCGTTTATATGTTGTAACACTCCATGTCATATCATCCATTACCGATATATATATATATA
>NEWO01000383.1:420110-435514 GCA_003013225.1 Phalaenopsis aphrodite
TATATATATATATATATATATATATATATATATATATATGCAAGCAAAAAATTGTTTCAACAACCGAAGAACCTGAATCATCACAATGTCATCCACCCGTATGCTCACTACCAAATTTTCTAACACAGGTACAAATTTTCATAATTATTTATGTTATAATACGATGATTTCATGCTTTCAATAATACATCGATACACACATGTAGAATTCATTTTCTCCACGGAACTGGGAATCCTACACTGCAATGATGACGGAATCCCTTAATGAGAAACCAATGCCTCAGTGGTCATACCTGTAACATTTTATATTAATAAGTATGTAGTTTCTTATATGTGCTTAGGATTTTATCTGCTATGAAAAAAATATGCTGAAATTGAATGTTTTTTGGAATGCAGAAATATTTTTGTGCCTTAAATTCAGGATTATGTATCTGGAAAGCAGCATTTACTATTCCTAGACATGTGGGTGGCTTAGGTCTGTCCTCTTTATACAACTTTAATACTTTAAATCTCTCATAATGCTCCTTCATTTTGCATTTACTGGATTAAGATGGAATTTCTCAGGGAATCATAATGCTCCTTCATTTTGCATTGAGGCAGTTAATAAAATTTCTATTATTAATGGACTTACTTGTTCTTGAAAGAATGATTGGTTCTTTTCTCTTAAAGAGGTTCATAAATCTCTTCCTACTGTTGATTGGTATAAATTAGTTTGGTTAAAATGCTATTCTTTAAGTTATGTTTTCCATACATGAAAAATTATTGTTAAAGACCTTAAAATTTTGTATATTTTACATATTAGAGGGTTATATTTTAATTTAAATTGCCTTTTATGCAATAATTACTTTGAATCTTATGATTATTTCTTATGTGAATATTTTTATTTTCATTCCCTTATAAATAATTGTTTAGTAAATAGTCATTTTTTATAATACCCTCTAATATTTATCATTCTTTTATTATGTTGATAACTCATTTTCCAATTAGCCATTTTTAATATTCTCACCTACTCTTATTAAACTTTGCGATAACCCTACACTCAAATATTGTTTGTTGTAAAGTTATTTATATAAAAAATGTTATGGTGAGTTGGACCAATCGTGGCACAGGCCCCATTGCCTTTATGGGGGATTTGTCCATGGTCATGCCATCTTATCTTATCTATATAATCTTTCTTAAATTTTTATACCAAGTAAATTATTGCTAGTAGTTTTCCAAGCACATTTAACTCAACATATGTTGGAACAGGGAATCCTACACCGCAATGATGACGGAATCCCTTAATGAGAAACCAATGTCGTAGAAATATTTTTGGAATGCAGAAATATTTTGGAGACTTAAATTCAGGATTTTGTATATGGAAAGCAGCATTTTGGAATGCAACAATTAAGTTTGGAGCCTTAAATTCAGGATTATGTATCTGGAAAGCAGCAAATTAAGTTTGGAATGCAGAAATTCAGTGCTTTGTAATAATAGAATTCAAATATTGGAATGTTGTTAAATCATGTAATTCATATGTTGGAGTGATGTATGTTTGTTTTGTAAATTGTGTAAGCTTTAGGGCATTCAACATGTTATTATTGCTCTCCGTAAATTAACATTGGGGTATTTACATACACATTACACAATTTTTTAGATGCATACCATATAATTACATTAGCTTTTAGTTGTAAATGATATTTTTGTAATGTAATATTTAAGATTTAGATTAGCTGTGAGTAAGTATGAATGTTTAGGTTTAGATATGTAAATACATAAAAAAAAGTGTGATATGCACGTAGAAGCCCCAAGTTCTTAATATTAATGTATCATAGTTGTAAATATCAAAACTTGTGTGTGAGAAATTAGAGAGAAATTAGAAAGATATACATACATATCACTCAGTTCTTGTTTATTAACATAAGCCCCAAGCTTTTAGGGCATTCATAATTTATTTGCATGTAAGGGGTAAAATCTCATCTTCAGCGACAGATATATGAGAACCAATAAGGTTAAACATCATAACGTGGCTATAGACCATTGAAAAACAATTGTTTTTTTATAAATGAAATAACATATAAATTCAAAACTATTTTACACCAAGGGGCCAAAATATTTCTTTATTTAACTGCAACCATAGCAAGAAAATCAAGTACACAGAACAAAGCCCTTTAAAAAAACTGCAGCATCTGTATTGCCATTTTCATTAAATTCTCTGGTCAAGCACTTTATCTTATTCACTCTTGCCATGTTGATTTCCTTTACATGTGTTGAAATTTCAAAACATTTTTTATTGTCAATATGGACCTCAGATGGAACAAAAACATTTTCTTTTTCAGCTGATGGCACCGAGTTTTTGGCTGCAGGCAAGGGAAAGTCACTTGTTTTCTCTGAATCCTTTCAATTTTCTCCTATTTGTATCGCAGACGGTTGGGTTGAACCAAAACATGATTGAGGTTGGAGAGAAGAGTATGTCATGTGATGTTCATAGTGAATGCCTTTCCCTCTCCTTCGATACCTTCGACCATGCCTTGTCTTCATGTTCTTTTGAATATCCACTGCTGAATCTACCTGCATAGACATTATAATTGAATAAGTTCAACAGCTGAATTGTTGCAATAAGGATAGTTTTTTAGAAGGGAAATTTACATTCGTTGCTCAAAATTCTTAGGTATTTATATATTTCACACCAAAACTTCCATATTTACTTTCATAGCACATTGGTGCCTTAAAATTGTGCATGAGAAGGTGTATTTCACATTTTAAAAGTGATAATAATACTATTTTGTTGTGATATTAAATATTTTAAAGCTACATGTGTAAATATGAAAGTTTAGGAGTGACATATGTAAATAAATAAGAATTGTTTGTTGTGTATCGGGTTACAAGAGAATGCATGTGTAATCCATCCAGCAGAACTGCAGCATCCACCCATTTAGCTCCATCCAGTTGAACTGCAGCGTCCACCCCTTTTGCTCCATCCAGCTGAACTGCAACATCCACCCTTTGGCTCAATCCAGCTCAACTGCAACATTTGTTATGAGATGAAAAATAGATTGATCATTGTGACAATGCAAATTTAGCGATTTCGTAGCCTATTTCTACTCTAAATAATGACATGGATGCCTGCCAGTCCAAATATTATTTCCACTCAAATTTTCTCTTTTGTACAATTATTTCCATATATTTACATACGAAAACACCACAGTCAAAACTGTTCCTTTGCATTGGAATGCCTCTAGGCATTACAACTTGCCATTTACTAAGATCAACTTCAAATGCTTCCCCCACATCGCTCAGAAAACGTTTAATCTGCACAATTATATTTAGAAATGAATGAACAAGACCATAGGAAACATAAAACAAATAAACATTGCATACTTACAATGGCATCTGTTATATGCAAATGCATTTTGTTTGGCAATGAATCATATAATCTCCATTTGCGATCCCTAATTGATCCAATAAGCAGTGTCCAATGCTGATTATTGATTATTGGTAGCAAAATTAACTCCACATTCTTAGTGGTCTTCTTCGTAATGTGCTCCACAAAGCCTTTTAGGCTCCCTACCTTGTACAGCTACATAGAACAATATATATGACATAAAAACAATTAGCAAATAAAGAAATATTTGGTTATACGATTACGACACATGAATTTCAAAATTTACCCAGTGACATAGAGACACATATAGGTAAGATCTGTATAGTTCCGGATTATTGCTCCTCTTATGCTCCATTAACATAGCGAAACAATCGACATATTCATTTCTTAACCACCCGTTGATGAGTAATTCATCAAGATAACGTCGGGTTAACGATACATGTCTCATATCAATTATTAAGTCACCCCTGCATTTCAAATATTTAATTAAGATTAGAAATAATTAAAAAAGTAGAAGATAACCGGTAATTAAAATTTTATACTTACTTGTCAGTGAATTTATTACAATAAATATCGATTGCTTCCCGCATATAATCTGGAATTTGATCTCTAGCAGGAAAATCAACCGTAAGTGGGGCTGGACATACCTATAAGCAAAACACAAACATTGTAAGATGGAAATATTTAATCATTCCGCTTGGACACTTCAAGGAAGTGTTATATACCTTATCAGGGTAGTCTTCATCAACATAATGCATGTCATCTTGTTCTTGATCATCGTGTTTATCTACAGAAGGTGTTTGGAGAACTTCGTCAGCTACCTTACTATATATAGTTGTATGATTAGAAATAATGTCACCAGTTATGACTTGCTGATTGAATTTATCTACTTCCCCTGTACGTACAATATCAATCTGTTAAATAAGAAATATTGTTAGTTAAGTTAATAAAGAAGAACTTTTAAGGATAATGCTTAGGTGCAAGGCTTCAACCTCTTCAGGCTCTTCAGCCGCTTCCTGAGTTGGTTTTTTTCTCTTCTTCCGTTCAAATACCATAAATAGAAAACTGAGAGGTCTTTTTCTTCTACCATGTCTTGCCTTAATTCTATGAATTAGGCTCCCTAGCGGGGACTCTTTCACTCATTTAGTTGATAATGTCCCAACGGGTTGTTTTAGTGCTTTATTTATTTCTTTGACTTCATATTTTAAATTTTTCATTGTATTTTCCAGCTTTTTAAGACAATTATGAACTAAGATTTGAAATTCCAAGAATAGTTTATGATGCTCTTTGAGTAATTCATGAATTTCTTCAAATCCAGTACTAGAGGTAGTTTTTTGATACTTATCATCATGTGGTGGAGGACTGGTATGATAAGGAACTATAACATCAACAGATCAATGAATGCGGGCAACTGTGATTAGGATAGAACGTCCTTTTATGGGAGATATTGCTCAGAACTGGATGGTTCTTGAAATGGAGAGCCAAGTAGATGATGCTCGCTATCTTTAATTTCAAGAAAGTAATCATAAACCTGCAAGACATTACATAGAATCAAAATCAATGAAAGTATCACGTGAACATAACAAATTCCAATGGAATACATAACAAAATTGCTCACCTCGGCAGATCTAAGCCTCTCAAAGGCTAGCTGAATCTTCACATTATTCCACCTCACATTTGACCACCTCAACATTCTTGGTCTAGCTTGAGGCAATGCTGGGAGGACCAAGGAAGTGTGCTCATAAAACCAGATCTGCGTTAAACATGATGAATTATTTTAAAATTGATTATGATAAGGAACTTTCAAAATTTATTGGTAGATCATAAACTGATAGAAGAAATACAAAACCATTGATGTAACCCAATGGTTGATCCTTTTTAATTTTAGTTACACAAATATTAAGTTGCATCTGCAGAAATCCATATAATGTTGCTGACCAATTGTACGCTGCAAAAGTATCTACATTCTCGCAAATAGAAGACAACTCTTTTGAAACTCTAAAGTTGCTTGAAGGAAAAAAACAAATTTGAAATTAAAAACTTGATTATTAATTGCAAAAGGTTGTGAGATGACTCCCCTGGTGAAAAGTTGAGTAGGGCAGTCTTTATTTGTCTGCATCCATTGTATCAGGTGGTGCATTGGTCCAGCATGCAGGAAACCCTCTATTGATCATGCCTAGTAGTAATGCAACTTCATCAGAAACAAATTTGACATATTTCCCACCCAAATTGAATGTCATTCGATCAACGTCCTAACAATTTATTATGTGCATCGTCAGAATATTTTCCTGGAGGTACAGAGATAGTTCAAAAAATTGAGCCAAACTCATGGCTTCCAATTTATGTCATGTGTCTTCATCGACTTTTGGTCGAACATTATCGAGAACCTCTCGTACTGCAGATGGACGACATCTGCAATTCATTGTTTTTAGGTTTAAAAGCTTACAACAATACAAGAGAATAATTTAATAACATCTATATATCCGTTTGGCGACATTAGGGCTTTATTTAAAATTCATTTAACACCATTAAGCAAGCTTCGATAAATAAATGAAAACAGCCACAATAATCAAAACATAGAATAATTTTTACTGTATTAAAAGTGGTATATAACCTTGGACGCGATATCATTGTTGTGCTTCATAACTACGGACACGATTTCACCATTTAAATGAAAACAACTACAATAATCTAATTAATACCTAGAAACAGGATGACTGCTCCCCTTCTTGGACTGCTTACGACCGCCCTTCATTGTAACGGCTCACCCAAATCCGCACTATTGGTCTCTTCCAAGGTCTTCGTAGTCTCCTCCTTATCCTCCATTATACTCTTCCCTCACAATAGCAAAAAACCTAACCTTGAAAATGAACACGATGAAGGAACCCTAGCAGCGCGAATCCCTTTTTTCAAATACGATTTCGTATTGTGTGATTTTTTTAATTTTTACCAGGGTAAATAAGTTATAAGAAGTTACGTGAGGGTTACATCGCAGTTATACCAACGTTACATGCGCTGTTCCATCGGGTTACATGCGCGTAACTCGCTGTTACATTGAAGTTACACGAATGGTACAATGGCGATTCAGCGTAGACGAGGTTACACGGAAATTACATTCGGGTTACTCGAGCGGTACAATTTCTAGGTTACACCATTATTACATAAATGTACATCCAGTGTACATCCAAAGGAGTGACCGCGGAGGTTACACCAGATTTATAAGAAGAGTACACGCGGGTTACAGGGGCGTTACCGCGGAACTTATATGGGGGTTATATCCAGTGTACAACACACAGTTCAAGGTCATGACCGTAGAGGTGACAGTGGAGATTACAAAGGGGCTATGGACTTTTGTTTTAAGGGTAGGCGGGTGGGCCGGCGAAGCTGAGTGTCTTTCTCCTCTAATTGGGTTGGGTATCGCACGTGCTTCTCGTGTACGCAAAAATTTTCCCTCATTCTCCGGTACCAATAGATTGCAGCAGGAACGCACAGCGACCCGAGTCTTCTTCCATGGCCGCAAACCCAGCATACGAGGCTGTGGATTTCGAACCCGACGATGATGATCTCATGGATGAGGACGGCGCAGTGGAGGTGGAGGCCTCACCTGCGGCGCCGCCCGCCCCGCGTCTGAGGTCTGCTATTACTGGCGGCGCCGGAGATTCATCCGGCCTGCCGAGGAAAACCAAGGGACGGGGGTTCAGAGAGGCCGAGGCTGAGGCCGAACGCAACCGTCGATTTGCTGCCAAGGATTTCGAATCCCTTGGCTCTGGCGGTGGACCTGGTCCGCAGCGATGTAAGTATTTTTGGTCTTTTGTATTACTTATGTTCATTCGAGATGGATGAGTTCTATGCAATGGCTGATCCCTGTGTGTTCTTTTGTCTTTACTTCGTATTTGCTCGTACTGGTGTGCTTATTGCTGGGCATTATGGTAAAAAATTTCTAGGGTTTGGGAGGACTTTCGTGGGTTTTGATGGTTCTATGTCTTCATTTTTGGAGCTTTTGTTAGGTGTTTGTTGTGTCGATCTTTGTTGGGAATCCTTTGGCTAAAATGATAAGAATCACCTCATTGCATTTGATAGAAGATTTTTATAATATGTATTATCCTAGGGTAATAACCAGCCTATTGCTCCATCGTGCAGTTTAAATGTGTTAATATTAGCATAAGAATTTCCTTGTAATAGTTGAATTGAAATCTGACCGGCTTTTTTTATCCATGAAAACTTAGGTCCTCCTTGGGATCATTTTATCTTTTTTTGTTTTTTGTTTTTTGTTTTTGTTTTGTTTTATATTCTTAAAAAAACACAGTTGGTACGGTTATAAATTTTCTGATTTTAAAACAAAAAAACAAAAAAGATGTTTGGTTATATATATTTGTTAAAAAAAAGAAAACTATCACCCACTTGAAACAATTACATAGATAGCACTTGAAACATTGCTACATACAAAATTAGCACGCACTTGAAACAACTACATTGATAGCACTTGAAACATTGCCACATACACAACTAACATCCACTTGAAACATTGCTACATAGATAGAATAAAATGCTGAGATTTCTGTTTGTTCCATCACAATACCAAACCCTAATAATATGTACAAGAGGTAGAAATGATAAACACAAATAAATCAGAAAAAATGAATCAAATTCCTAGATATTGAAAGGAGAAACACAAAAAAAATGAATCAAACCCATGAATACAAAAATGAAAGCATCCTTAGGCATTGTCTTGGCTATGAAAGATGAACCCGAGAATTGAAACAGAAGAAAGAAAGGAAAGAACCGCACTTGCAAGAGCCGGAGGAGCGAACTTTTGCGTCACCGGCTGAAGGAGTGGTGATGGGTTATGTGTCGCGGGACCGAAGGAGAGGAGAGTGGAGCCGGACCAATGGGCCTGCGACAATAGCTAGGCCGAAGGAGTGACGGGAAGGGGAGAAGATAGGAGATCTTGTTGTGCATAGTTTAGGGATTAGCATGGAAAAAATATGTTTTCAAAACATAGAAAGAACATTTTGCGTGTTTTCACTATTTTAAAAATAGGTCCCTTGTGTTAAAAAAAAAAAAAAAAAAAAAAAAAGAAAAAAAAAAAACACTTTTATATTTTGTGTTCAAAAAAAAAAAAAAAAAAAAAAAAATGAACCCAAACAACCCTAGCTTGCTCATGACAATATAATGATATTGCCCATAAAATTGTGCATCATGGTTCCTTTTTTGTAACTAAGTATACGATGCCTATTTCACAATCCTCACTATGCTCTAGCTTGTTTTATTGATATTGAGAATGGTTATCAGAAGTTAAGTCTTGACTTTGGTTTCTTTTGCAGAGACAATTGCTCCATTGTTTTTTTTCTTATAACATACTTTTTATGTATGATACCAATCTTTCATACAAATCAGATTGCTCATTACCTGCCGCATGAACTAGGTTATATTTTTTTTCTTTTCTGGTTCATACATCCATCTCATTAACTAGGTTAAAGATAAGTGTAACCGTACATTGGAAAGCATTGGTTCAAGAAGTTCCTTTCGAAATGTTTGAAAGTTAATTCATATTAAAAAGAAATGTCGTGTGAGCAATGCAATGCATAATTCACCATTGAGTATTAACAAAAGCAATGCATAATGCACGGACAGTTAGGCTATTTTGAAAGCACTTTTAGTCATGAAGTTTCATTTCTATTAATGCCGTCTTTTGTTCATTTTTCTCTCTCTAGAGCGGCATGGTAGGAGCATATTGGTAAGTTGTATGCACTTAGGTTTACTTGATATTGTTCATGATGAAGTGTTTAGTTTTGACTAAGAGCAAATATATAAATTTTAACTGATATAAGTCCAAACATGAGATTAATATTAATGAAAAGCCACTTGAATCTATATGGTCATACGAAGATCCTCTTTATTTCTTTTGCTTCAAATTGAATCTATATGGGAAGTTGATTACAAAATCCACTCAAACCACTTGATTTTATGTTTAAAGATATCAATATTTGCGGCCCATTTACAACTCAAATATTTATTTCTCTTGCTTGTGGCCTTTTATAACTTCATTGATAAAACAATATTGTCTGTTGTTGGACATTATTTCATCATGATTTATATTCTTATGCTTGCAGCCATAGAGGGTTGGATCGTGTTGGTCACTGGAGTTCATGAAGAAGCTCAAGAAGAAGATCTTCACAATGCCTTTCGTGAGTTTGGCCAGGTCAAGAATTTGCATCTAAATCTTGATCGCCGTACTGGTTATGTCAAGGTGAGTTGGGCTACAACTTTAATTTATTTAGATTTAAATTAATTTTGCATTGCTTTCCTAAGTAATTTAATCCTAGGACTAGTTAAAAATGGTATTACTTTTCCCTTTTGTGTTATTTCGTAACCTTAGTGTTTTCATATTTGATTTGCTTATGTTTTTGTTCATTGTAGAAAACAAGAATGCTTTTTATCATTTGTGTTGTTGCTCACCTATAAGTTCTGTAAAATACTCTGGCATAGTGGAGCCCAGTATTGTATTAATATGGCTCTATTTTTTTTATTCAAATTTGAGTCGAGCTTGTCCATGATTTTGTTTTTTCTTGTGTGATTCGATTGTTAAAATTTTTTAAGATAAAAATTCCTAATATGTCATCGTAGATCACTTCAAACAGTAGTTTATATTTTAGATGAACAAATTAATATGCTAATATGTTATGACCTTATGTTTCTTTTGTTCCTTGGACTTTCTTTGTTTTTATATTTAGTCATTAAAGAATGATGATGTCTCTATTTATGTAATTAAATTATCATTTTATACTTCCTAATATGTCATCGTAGATCACTTCAAACAGTAGTTTATATTTTAGATGAACTAATTAATGTGCTACTATGTTATGAACCTTATGTTTTTTTTGTTCCTTGGACTTCCTTTGTTTTTATTTTTAGTCAATAAAGAATGATGATGTCTCTATTTATGTAATTAAATTATCATTTTATACCTCATGTGACTAGATATATGTAGTATTATTTTGCTTTGGTTTAACCACCCTGATAATTGACATTAACTATTGAAAATTTGGGTTTTGTCACTTTATGCATGACCATGAACTGTGAAAAACTTACAATTCATGACCTTAGAAACTTACAAATGCACCTTTAAATCCACAGAAGTTTTCAAATTCTAAGTTCATTGCTCTCTCTTCAACAATTGAAATTGTTTTTTCCAAACTTTTTGCTCATGTTAAACAGTATGATTTAAAACACCATCCAAGAATGGCTTTATTGCCTAGGAAAAAATCATAAAACAGTTGAATCCTTTATACATTGATAGGAAGTAAAAAAGCTCAGTGAATAAATGTTAAAAGGATACTATTAAATTAAGTGGATGGACTAAATAAGGAAAGGTCAATTTTATGTTTTTAAAAATGTAAGAAAATTCAATTTTGAAAATTAAATTTTTTTTGCTCATCATTTTATGCAATTCTAAATTCTAGCCAATTCTCTCAAATTATTTTGAATATTTTATTGTTGAGGGATTTATATACAAAACACAAAATTCTTATATGCTTCCATATCTAACACCTTAATTCTTATATTTACTTATCTAACACTCTAATCGATAAATAATATCAAAAGTATTATTATTATTATTAACTTATCTAAAGTGAAATTTATTTGTTCATTTACAATGTTTTATATCATTTTGACACTGTGATGCTATTTAAATATAAAAATTTAGGTTTTATAAACATAAAAATTGTGTGATATGCATATAAATCTCTCTCTATTTTAATTTGGCATTAATTCAAGCATTAATTATTTACAGTTAATGAAAACAAATGTTTGAATTGTTTGATAGCTAGTGAATTGTGAATCCTCAATTTTCTTTGCTTTGATTCATACTTCACTTCACGTTAATTGCATTAGGAAACCCTAACTTTAAGTTATCATGCATCAAATTGGTATCATAGCTTTAATTCGCCATAAAATCACTTATAAATAATCTAATTATCTTAGAAAGTTAACATTTTGTAAAAAGGATGGAATTCTAAATACGATGAAGTGATTCAACTTTTTCCCGAACAAAATGAAATCAATAATGGAATTAATTTTGTTAAAGTAGTAGTTGATAATTTGAGTGCCATTCAACTTCATGTAAATAAATCGGAAGTGGCTTCCAATTAACCATAATGATAAGTCAATCCAATTTAATGTCAATTTTAATAGGAGACGTGAAGATATTCAATGCATAAAATTTAGGTGTTAATAACAATGAATCTTAATGAAATTATAAATATTTTTTTTTACATAAATGATGATATATAAAGAAATATTAAAGTTCAAGTGTTTATCTGTGATAGTAAAAGTTGTTCTAAATTTTTTAGTGACTAAGTACTAGATTTGGATAGCTTCTTTGAATGGTAAGTCATCTTTGATGAGAAAAAGTGGCATTCCCAATAAATATATTAATTAGGTCAGCTAAAATATGTTGGATGCCTATGGAAAGTTGAAGGTGAAGGTTTATAAAAGAACCTACTACCACATAGATTGAAATAAAAGAAAATTTCTAATAAAAAATATTTGCCTTTTCCTTAACATGATCATTTATCTGATGAATTTAATTTATTAAAGCAAGAGATCAAAATTATTACTGAATATACATGAACAAATTTGAAGAACTGTTTTTTTTTGTTCTGAGATAATTAAAAATCTAATGCAATACTCTATGTTTAAGTCTTTTTGAGACCTGATATTAAAAGAGAAATGATACTTCAACACATTCCATCACAGACATTTTTTTAATTTGAATTAGATTTTGAGCATATTCTATGTCTATGATGGTTATTTCATATTCATGTAAAACAAGGCTTCATTTCTTCAGAATAATCCATGTTAATGTTGACACCATGGGAAAGTCAGTTGTATCTGCATTTGAACTAACATCTCCACTAAGATTTGTTTTAAATGTCATCTACAATTGATCATTATGCTAATTAGTGTCCTAGTTCAAACTTGCATACATATATTTAGTATGATATTTATGCTGATGATTTTGATGATATCGTGACTTTTATGAAAGACTAGTGATTTTGAGGATGTGTTATTTGCTATTATTTAAATTTCATGCATTGCATTATAACACTCCTAACACAACACTATGTTTAGGTTTTTTTGAAACCATACATTAAAAGAGAAATGATACTTCAACACATTCCATCATTTGGGCATGTTTTTTTTTTTATTAATTTGAATTAGATTTTGAGCATATTCTATGTCTATGATGATTATTTCATGTTCATGTAACACTAGAATTCATTTCTTCAAAATAATCCATGTTAATGTTGACACTATAGGAAAGTCAGTTGTATCCTTATTTGAGCTAACATCTCTACTAAGGCATGTTTTAATGTCATATTGTCGTCAACAAATTGATCATTTTACTAATTAGTGTCCTAGTTCAAACTTGTATACATAAGTTTAGAAAGATATTTATGTTGATGATTTTGATGATATCGTGACTTTGATGAAAGATTATTGATTTCGAGGATGTGTGATTTGTTATTGTTTGAAGTCTTATATAAGAACCTACGGCCACATAGATTGAAATTTTCAAAGAAAAAAATTTGCCTTTCCCTTATCATGATCATTTGTTTGATGAATTTAATTCATTAAAGCAAGGGATCAAAAGCTCTACTAAATATACATGAACAAATTTGAAGAACTGCTTTTTGTGCTGAGATATATAAAAATCTAAGCTAGCACTCTATGTTTTGGTCTTTTTGAGACCTAATATTATAAGAGAAAAGATACTTCAACACATTCCATCACTTGGTCATGTTTTTTTCTAATTTGAATTATATTTTGAGTATATTCTATGTCCCTGATGGTTATTTATTGTTCACATAACACAAGAATTCATTTCTTCAAAATAATCCATGTTAATGTTGACACTATGGAAAAGTCAGTTGCATATGTATTCCAACTAACATCTCTACTAGGGCATGTTTTAAATGTCATCAACAAATTGATCATTATACTAATGAATGTTCTAGTTCAAACTTGCATACATATGTTTAGGAAGATATTTATTTTGATGATTTTGATGATAACTTAACTTTTATGAAAGACTGGTGATTTTGAGGACGTGTTATTTGATATTATTTAAATGCCACACATTGCATTATAACACTCCTAGGTTCACAATCTAATTAGAAGAGAATTGTAGTTTTTATTTTCATTTTAAATATGAGAAGTTGTGCAAACTCATAATTGATAGTTAGAACTGCATGAATTTTATGTCTAAGTATGCTTTAGATTATATGAATTTGAAGAATGAATCACATCAATAATCATTTAATGTAGTTTGAGTATTTTAGAGTGCTATTATTGTGTCATAGAGTTTTCTAGTTATGATTCAATTGGTTACCTTTATTGATAGAATTTGGCGTGATATGTTATGTTTGTCTCGGATGTTGCTCATGTTATTTAGATAAACCTGAACTTTTATAATTTGTAAGTTATGCATTTTGGGAGGTGCAAACCTAATATTTCAAGATTTATGGAAGAAGAATAATTTTGATATTTACAATAGGGTAACTTTGAATCTGCACATGGATCTAGCACTCTTAATAAATGAAAAGCATTTTACTATATTCAGAGTAAACATGCATTTAAGAAAAAGTGTAGACGTGGTATGATTAAGGGATTGAGTGAGTTGACTCGTTTCATTAATGTGGTTGTGAGTTATGCTGATTCAGCTATGGGATCAAGCTCGTGCTCACATTTCAGCTTGCAAATACTGGCGAGCCTATAATACTCAAATCCAAAGAGTGTGCTAAAGATGATGAAGAATGATCTCCAGGGCTGGGCAAGGAGGCACCTGGGTCGACGCCAGGGCAAGGAACGGCTCCTGGTTGTCTTACAGGGATGTTAAGCTTCTTGGAGATGAGGGCAACATAAATGGCATTAATCCTACGTCAGGAAGGATACTGAATATAAATAAAGAGTTAAGTGGGTCGACACCAGGGAAAGGAATGGCTCCTGGTTGTCTTACAGGGACGTTATGTTTCTCGGAGATGAGAGCAACATGAATGACATTAATCCTACATCAGGAAGGATCCTGAACTATATAAATAAAGAATTAGGCATGATACAGACTTTTTTCTTGGTGTAACGGGTGAATTTCTCTTGAGAAGTTCATATTTAAGCATGCTTGTAATGTAGTACTATCTAAATAGATGATACTTTGGGAAGTTGCATGAAAAAAAATAAAATGGGTGGGAGAGGAGCCACCTCTTCAGCGCATCTCTTCCACTGAGCAGAGCTGATTCAACTTACTTTTTTATTTTGTTTTGAACACATGTACTAGTGTTTCTGTTGTCTTTTGTTTTGAGTGTATGTACAAGAGGAGTCCCTCTTCTTGTGCTTTATCTTTTGCTTTTTTGTTGTACTCTTTTATTTTTAATCAATGCAAAATGCACACCCTTCACAGATTGGGTTGTGCTAAAGTGGATAATATCTTGTATGGTATGGCCTAGATTTAAATTTTTTGAAGAAAAGCAAAAGCATCCTATGTTGATAAGCGAATTGTAATAGTTTCATTTAACAATAAAAATGAAAAAATAGTTTTAGAACAAACCGTATTATGCCAAAATATATTTTCATCATAGCACACATTAACAATGAGAGCATAAGTGGCATATGCACAAATCCACAGCCAATAAATAATATGGCAGGGCTGCAGAGACTGGCATGATGATCAACCGTTTATGAGAGTGCGGCATGATAAGCCAACCAAGATTGTAGCAGCAGAAGCAATCTTTTTGCACACAGCAAGCTGGAAGGAGACTAGGAAATAATGCAATAACAACAAAAGCAATAACAAAATGTAAAATATGTCGAAGGAAACTAAGTCATACATGTTGATTAGTGAATTTTAAAAACTCATTTGTAGAGGAAAAAGATGATAGTTCTAACCGAAAATTGGAAATACCTGGCGAGTAAGGTTCATCGCACACATGAGCAGGTGGAATCCTAGAAATGCAGTGGAGAAGGGGTTTATAGAGGGCAAG
>NEWO01000383.1:435644-495125 GCA_003013225.1 Phalaenopsis aphrodite
ATAGATAAATTTGGCAGTCAGGTTTTAACCTGGGTCATTTGTTTTGGATAATTTTCTATCTTGACAACCTTAGTTTTTCATTTATCTCGAGCTTCACGTAAGATTCAAGCTTAAATGAACATAAGAGTCATAACTTAGCTGATGGTTGAGCTGTTCAATGCATGTAGCTTTGTTTGCTCGAGTTAATCAGAAACAAAATGCATACATCAATAACTCTTAACATACTTGTTGATAGAAAATTTGTCAGTAAGATGCTAAGGGCCATATTTCCAAGGGAAAAAAATGAGCGGGTTGCTCTGTATTTTTAAATGAGGTGCCAAATTATTATAAAATTCTTTTATTGGACATCTTAAACATTTTTTAGATTGTAAAATATTTTCATTTAAAACATTCAAACCAAGATACTTGATTTTTAGCATTTAAGAAATTGGAAGGTTCACATTCTCAAATAATGTTTTACAAAGTGGAGCTACATTTAATTAACAAATCATCTTAGAATATTCTTAAAAGAAGCTTAGAAGTCATCACAATTTATGAATACATGTTAAATATTATTCTACTCTCAACTCTCCAATCTTACAAGAGTCATCTTAGGTTCTATTTATGAAAACGATTGAAGAGTATTTTATAAACTCGAGGAATCTAAATTTTATTCTTCTAAATGTCTAAAGGACGAGGCCAAGGGATAAAAGGCTCAACTTACTAAAGCCAGAAGATTTGACTAAAAGATTATTACATTGAATCGTAGATATGATTGATATGCATATATACCTTTACCATTTTTACCTATTATTTTGACAGTTTGGCTAGCTTTTAATTTATTAATTCTTTAGATTTGTAAGTTCTATCATCTTGATTTTCTTTCTAGTTTGATGATGTCTTGTATCTTTTATATAAAATAATGGGAATATAGATGAGGACGTAGTTTCTCAAATTAGGCGATGTGGTTATAAATGTATAACTTTCTCAGAAGTATAATGCGATAAAAGAGGGTTGTGAAAATTTAAAGTTAAAATATGTAGGAGTATAGTTAGATTAATGATATGGCATGGTTCTATGTGTTGAGTAATTAAAAAGGTCATTGATAACCAAGTTGAGAATAACAAAAAAAGTGAATGCCTAGAAAACTTAAATTAATGAGTGATTATAATAAAGGAATTGTTGGAGTGATATTTGTTGAAGATATGATAATTGAGCATATACCTTGGATTGAACACATCTGTTACATATTTATACACCTCCCATATCTATAGATTAGGAATATTTCTAATATTGAAAATATCCCATGATTAGATCTCCACTAATTAGATACCTAAACCTAATATTAATCTTCATAATATACAAGCTTCTTAATTTATTAATTTTAATAACACCCCCTCAAGCTGGATCATAGATGTTTATAATGCCTAACTTCTTACAAATATAAATAACCCAAGCTCTATTAAGGGCTTTTGTGAAGATGTTCCCTAGTTCTCCAGTTTTCACACAAGTTGTAGAAATTAAAATTTGTTGAATCTTTTCAAAAACAAAAATGGCAATCTTTTTCAATGTACTTGTTTCGTTCATGGAAAACAGAGTTTGAAACTATGAATTGTAGCTTGGTTATCACATCACAGTTTTGTTGGAGCTGTCATCTTAAAACCCATTTTAGTCAACAATTGAGATATCCATATTAACTCACTCAAAGCTTGTGACATTGCCTGATACTCTGATCTGCACTTGATCATGACATTACAATCTATTTCTTTCTTTTCCATGAGACAAAATTGCCACCAACAAAACACAATATCTTGTAATAGATCTTTGATCAATTTTGGAACTTACTCAATCTATATCAAAGAAACATTTAATATTTTTATGCCATTATAGAATATCATAAGTTTGAGCATAGCCCTATGCGATCAGTCGAGCTTTAAGACAAAGCTACAGATCCATCAGAATGAAATTTAATTACAAAGACCCATTTACAACCAAAAACATTCTTTCCAAAAGGTGGTTCAATTAGTTTCCATATTCCATTTTTAGTAAAGGCATTCATTTCAAACATTACTGCCCGCCCGCCACCCAAAATGAGATAGTGTGTTAAACAGATCTTAGGATCTCAACAGAGTCAAGAGTAGCAATAAAGAACAAGTAGAAGCTAACTAGTTATAGTTAACATGAGAGGAAATGGGATAGTTACATTGACATTTACCTCTTTGAAGAGCAATAGGTAGTTTAAGGTCACTAGAATGAGAATCCCCTAAAGAAGTGATATTGGTGCTGGACTAGGATCAGGGGGACTAGGTCTCTAGAGTAAACATTAGTGATAGGTGGTATGGGCTGAGGTACTGTTGGTGGGGGTGAAGCTTGATCAATATATAAATTGATGATATGACACATTAACAAATCATCAAAATCTTGTGAGGATTTAGATAACGATGAGTTAACAAAGAATGAGATTTGTTCATGAAAGGTAACATCAACAAAAATTATATACCTGTTTAAGAAGGGAACATCAACACTTTTTTTGCAAAAGATAGTATCCTAGAAAGACACCTTAATGACTTAGGGTCTAATTTAGAAATTTGTGGGCGAGTATTACTAACAAAACAAGTATGCCCAAATACACGTGGTTCAATCAGAAAGAGAGAGTTAGTTGAAAATCAAATTCTAGTTACATTAACAAATCATCAAAACCTTGTGAGGATTTAGGTAACGATGAGTTAACAAAGAATGAGATTTGTTCATGAAAGGTAACATCAACAAAAAATATGTACCTGTTTAAGAAGGGAAAAACATCGACACCCTTTTTGCAAAAGACAGTATCCTAGAAAGACACCTTAATAACTTAGGGTCAAGTTTAGAAATTTGTGGGCGAGTATTACTAATAAAACAAGTATGCCCAAATACACGTGGTTCAATCAGAAAGAGAGAGTTAGTTGAAAATCAAATTCTAGTTCTGTAAAATAGTAGAAAGCATTCGATTGATTAAAGAATATGTGATAGAAACTGCATTAACCCAAAATTGTTTGGGCACATTAGTTTCAAATAAAAGAGCTTTTGTTGTCTCAAAAGATGCCTAGTTTTTCTTTCAGCTATTCCATTTTATGATGGAATATCAACACATAATGATTGGCGAACCATCTCGTTTTGTATTATGTATGTTTGAAACGACGTAGAAAAATTTTCTTTGTAATTATCATTTTTTAGAAATTTGAGTGAAACTGTAAATTGAGTTTTAATTTCATTACAAAAGGATTGATAATATGGCTAACTCGCTAGGAGATTTCTTAAAATAAAGTCATGTCTTACTAGAAAAATCATTCACAAAGATAACAAAATATCAAAATTCAATAGACAAAATAAGATGAGGTCCCCATACATCAAAATAAATCAACTCAAAACTATACTCTCTTTTATTAATTCTGAGAACAAAAGAAAAACGATTGTGTTTAGCAAACTGAAATGACTCATAATCTAAAGATGATAATGCTGAAACTATGGGTATAACCTCTTTAGCCCTAATCGACAATAAATTAAAAGGGAGATAAGGTGTTTGCAAAGGCTATGGTTCGAGGTAGTTTGTTTACCAAAATATATAGTCTCCCCAACTGTTGTCCTTTACCAATAATCTTATTCGTCATAAGATCTTGAAGAAAATAATGATCAGGGAAGAATACAACAAAAAAAAAACATTTATCCTGCTAAGTGAGGTCGGCTACATGAATCCTTTTTCTCCATTGCATCCTATTTAGTGTCATGTTTTCATTTAATTCTAATAAATTAAGATAATTTTTATGCAATATGCCCAAGTCATCCTAGGTATATTTTTGCATTTCTTAATAGAAGTCGATTTTAAAACATCTATTCTTCTAATCGGATCATTAGTGGGTTGATGTTTAATGTGACCAAACCATCTAAAAGACGAATCACTTAAATTTTGTCCGTCACTGGAGCTACACTAACCCTATCACGGATATATTCATTTCACATTTTGTTTCTAAGTGCAAAGCCACTCATCCGCCTAATCATTCTCATCTCGACAACACTTAGTTTTATGCTTCTCTTTTAAAAGCCAATATTCAACGCCATAGAGCATTACAGGTCTCATCACTATCTTATATAATTTTCCTTTCAGTCTAAGTGGTACTTTTCTATGACACAATAGTCCCGAAGCATTTCTCAATTTCAACCAACTAACTTGAATTCTACTAATAACATCTCCATCAATATCACCATCACTTTTGAACAATAGACCCGAGATATCTAAAGCATTCACACCTTTTAATAATTTGATCACTCATAGTTACATTTCTATCACTAGAGCTACTGCTACTAAAATTACATTCCATGTATTCAATTTTAGTTCGACTCAAATGAAGGCCTTTGGACTCGAAGGTAGACCTACATAATTCAAACTTGCTAAGGTGATAGAAGAAAGATATTTATTAAAGGTGAAAAAGAGCTTTGGATTATCTATCATGTGATTTGTAGCACCAAAATCAATGATCTATTGTGTGGATGAGAAGAGATGACAATTATTTTTGTTATTTGACCAAATAGTGCAATAATAGAGTATAATTCTTGGATAAATCCTAAAACTGGATGAATTTAGCATATTCATGTGCATAAATCAACATAATATGGCATTGGGAGACCTTACTGATCATGTGAGCAGACTAATTTAGAGCCCTTCTAATTCTTAAGCAAATTTTGACACACCTTCGTATGACTAGGTTCATGGCAGCAGTAAAAAACTACTTTAGTGCTTTGATTTCCAGAATTTGGTGTTCCACTATGCTTACCCTAATTGAGGTTTACAAATGTCTGTATTTTTTTTTAGCTGGAGAGCACTAGATTGCTCTACGGATGAAGCCCGAGAACTCAGAATAGTGTGCAATACTCTACTATAAGCTTTCCTCAAAGTAGTAATTTCAGGATCAAATAGGACCTGTGATTTGACACCTTCATGTTGAGAGTTGAGGTCAGCTAGAAAACTTATAATTGTCATTTGTTCTATTTGAATCTGCTGAATTTGGATACAGTATTGGAGGGAAATAGTATAGTCAATTCTTCATAAATATGTTTAAAATGCACGTGATACATGAAATATTTTCTCTTCCATAAAATACAAATGTTAATTCCTCCATGACATCTTTAGCTGTCACAATTAGGGATATGACTAGATTGATAACGTTCGATAAAATTTCATATTTGTATCAAGAGTTGGGCATCAACTCTCATCCACTTAGAATAATTCTGGTTAGTCTTAACTAGGGAATTATTAATGACACGACTCTCCTGAGAAGCACTACCTATGTAGAGCCTCATTATTTTATTCCTATAAAAGAAATTGATGTCGTTTAGCTTCTCATCAGTAATTTAGTCACGGATGAAACCAAAGTTGTCACAAGTTGTTTTTATTCAACAACCATAATTATTACCCAATATTCAATGAAACTAAATGAATGAATCTCAATGATGATGTGATCCTGTTGTCTGGTCTGGGAAATCGAATAAGCCAGATTGTTTCCGAATGGCATGGAGGAGACGCTATTAAAGTAATTGTTGGAAACAATTGGAGGAACTCAAACTTTCTCTGGGAATCGAATGGTCACCAATTCATTTGAGGATTAAGAGACAACGAGCCAAGATTAACAATCATTAAACCAAGCAATTTAGTTCAGCTTCATTTCCAAATAGCGAGTCAACTCAATCTTCAACTCTCTGTAAATCCTACTTCTGCACCAAGTCGGTCAGTTTGAAGCATTGTTTAATAAGATTTTCGAGGTTTACGCCTTGAGGCACACCTCGAATTGAGGCACATAAAAAAAACCTCGAGGCTTAAGTCTCAAGGTTATCATTGAGGCTTACATTTTTTTTGTTGAGGCATATGCCTCGAGGCATTACACTTTTTTTGTTGAGGCGTATGCCTCGAGGCATAACGCCTCAAAACATTTGAGGCAGCATCTTGATTAAGTTATGTAAAAATATATTTAATTAAGTGCTTTAGAAAGGTCAAAATTTTATTTAAGTATGATTGTTTGATTATAATATAAGCTTATTTCGTTTATTTTAAATTATTTTAGAATTCAGATTAATTGATAGTAAGATAAAAATTATAATGAATGAAGAAATTTTAAACTTATAAATTAGATAGAATTAGATGATAATAAACCTGATGAAAGCATGGATGAGAACACTAATCATCTTGAATCTCATAGAACATTTAAATTTTAAGTGAATGTTTGCCGAGAATCCAGTTCGAATTTCTATTTTATATTAATATTTAAGATTAAGATGTATGATTTTTGTTTTTATGATAATAGACTAATTGAACATATCAATGATTTATATCATATTTATGCATTACTTTTAATTTTATGACTTTTTCCCTTTTCGTGAGGCTTACGCTTTAATTCACTTCAAAACTTACGCCTTGCCTCGCTAAGGCAAAACACCACAGTTCTGGATTTCACTTTTTTAACATTTGGTATGAAGAAAAGATAACAATGAGGGTTCACTTAAGCAAGGGCTACTGCTCGAAATTGCGACACCGTCAAGTCGATTCATCGACCTTCGTGAGCTAACTAGGGCTACGAGCATACAAAACTGCTCGAAACAGCGAAGAAGGCGATCTTCACAAACAATTCTATGAACTACGACTCAAAATCGTGACTCCTCTTATTTGTCTCTTCCAAATGAACTGAGCATTCCTTTGCATGTAGAAGAAACTGAGGCCGGCAGATTAAGAGGAATTGGAGCGGTTAAGGCCGATCAACGGAACATATTGTGCAAATCGACGAAGTAGAAAATGTCAAACGATGAAGTAGATGATGTCGATCAACGAAGCAGATGCCATCGACGAAGACTACCTATGCAGATGAAGCCAACGAAGACAAGCTATGCACCTCATCACGGGATGAAGGGAAAGCAAGCAAAGGCTCTGATACCATGTAAAGGGAAGCAAATCTTTTTCTTCATAATTGAGCACATATGTTACATATTTGTACTCACATTTTTCTGGATTAGGAATATTATGTCTCCTGTAATTAGATAATTGATATTAATCTTCCTAATGTATAAGCTTTTTAAATTGTTACTTTCATAACAACATCGTTAGATAGTAGATAAAATTAGTGTAAGAGCAATAGATTGCAGAGAGGGTTAAGTTAACGTAACATGAATAGAAGTTCAAAATGAATTGGTAAGAATTTGGTTAATACATCAGATAACGCATACATTGTATGGATGAATAAAAAATGAGAATTTGTAAATTCAAGCCTAAATTGTAGATGACATTGAAAATAAAACATTTAAAATAGACTTAGGCATATGGACATGTACAACAAAGAATAGAAAACATTTCCTTTAGATAGGTTCAGAAAATTAGTGTTGTAGGGTTTAAAATTAATGAGGTAAACCTAAGGTAACATGGAGAGGGTTTGTTCAAAATGATTTGTGAAGAAAATTTTGATATTGTAGGCTACACGTAGCATGAAGAATGAAAAATAATGATTCATGAGCACATAGTTGGTATAAGGAAATGATGAAGTTGATGATGGGTAATGATTTTTGTTGTTGAAATTGCACAATGGGCTGTCGTTTTTTACTTCCATTTTTGTTGTGAGTTATGATAATTTTCTCCAGCATGATTTTTTTTAAGAGCTTATTTTGTTATTAATTTCTCCTCTACAATTTTTCTTGTAAGCTACTTTTTAATTGCTATGTAAGTCAGCTCCTATGCACCATAATTTTTTCCGCCTAACTTGAACTGTTTGCCTTCCGATTGCATAGTTCTTTATATGATTGCATATCACCATTATCTCAAGGTATGTTTTGTCGATCAAATTTTTAAGTTTCCCAAATTTGTTCTTCAATACAATATTGAATCACCGCTTGCAGTTCAATTTTTTGAACTCTTTTGGATGTGTAAGTGGTTAAAGTCACATAATCTTATGGCTTAGAACAAATGATTCAAATTTATTCTTTAAATTATTTAGATATGTTCCGTATCAGATTTTAAATGTTTTCTTTGCAGGGTTATGCTCTAATTGAATATGAAAATTTTGAGGAGGCGCAGAGTGCAATTAATGCACTAAATGGAACTGAGCTCCTTACTCAAATTGTTTATGTTGATTGGGCATTTAGCAATGGTCCTATCAAGCGCAGACCTATGAGGCGAAGGTGTGCAAATAGATATTTTTTACTTCCATATATATATATATATATATATATAAACGCACACGCACGCACACGTGCACCATTTTCCTTATGATATGTGCATAATATTTGCTTTTTAGATCAGAGATCTAGTTCTTTTAACTTCGAGTGAGAATTTGAATGGTTATGTTTGGACACAATACAATATGGGTTTGACAAAAAAGTGTTGTGGCTAAAAGTTCTAGTAATAGACACATTTAAAACGAAGTTAACATCTAAAATAACAGCCAAATTGTTAGAGAATGCTTCCTAAACTTAACTCACATTATTAAGATGAATCTTATGATGAAATGTGTGGGAAAGTAATTATAGATATGAAGTTCTTGTTGGATGATAGTTTGGAACGATAGCAAGAAAAATTATATGATCACTGTTAAGAATAATAAAACATATTAATATTGTTGGCAAGAAACTGAGGGGATCAATAGCCTCACACACCCAAGCTGTAATTTTGTTTAATGTTTTTTGTTCTATTTGCATCACAACAAAGTCCTAGAATTCATTAAACCCATTTTTGTAGATAACACATTAGCCAACTTAGGGAGTGGCGACAATAAGCAGGATGGTGCAGGAAAGGCGACAATAAACATGCGAGGTGTAGGAGCTTAAACAAGCATGAGAGGGGACAGGGGGGAGGATATATGAGGTAACCACCACCTTCGAGCTGGATACAGCCAGATCATCACTTGTCCTTGGATCAACCCTAACAAGAGGGAAAGATGTTGACTAGGAAAAATTGCAGCAAAAATATTGGCCTAAAACACAATGAATAACATATTTAATCCTTTGGTAAAGAGGAGTGGGCTCCGCTCCCAATAAGATGGAAACATGCACATGGAAGGATGGTTGATTCTTCTCCTACTTGTACCAAACAGGTCTGTCGTGCAGCAGTTGTCGCGTGGGTAGAGGCTCCCATGTTAGTCTCCTAAGGTTGGGGGATCTTCAACCTCATCTTTTAAAACTCCTAGTTCCTCATTGCATGAAGACAAATCTGCTACGTTGGAAGTAACAAAAATATTGTAATCTCATGGTAGGTCGATCCTATTGGCATTATTATTCGGCCTCTTGAGAATCTTGAAAGGTCCATATGCCTTGGGCTTGAGCTCCCTGAAGGATCTCACTGGAAATGTTTTGATCTTCAACCTAATCCACACTATGTAAAGTCATGTTCTTCTAGTTTTATTTCTCTGTGTCTGGTAATTGTGGTTCTACTTAGTGATCTCCTTTGCCACTTCTTAGTGAAACTTCTAAATCTCTTCAGCATCCTTACTAATATCTGTTGTCTTGAAGGAGTGCTACCAAGTTAAGTGGGGTGAGGGGGTTGTGCCCATACACGATCTCAAATATGGTGTGCTCTGTGGCTTGACTCATGGATCTGTTGTAAGCAAATTCGGCTTATACTAAGATTATGTCGTAATATCTTTCCCCACAAAGCTCAGAAGCTTCTTTTTGCCATTTCCATCTACTCGTCCCTCTTTGGATGAACTGTTGAGCTGAATTGAAGTTTAGTGTTCCCCACAAAGCTCAGAAGCTTCTTTTTGCCATTTCCATCTACTCGTCCCTCTTTGGATGAACTGTTGAGCTGAATTGAAGTTTAGTGTTAAGCTTCCCCCATATGGTTCTCTAGAAGTGCCTCAAGAACTTGATATTTTTGTAGGAAGTAATGGTCTTGGGTGTCACAACTATCAAAAATTCCTTACTCCGCTGTGTTTTCAGAAGACCCGTCGCAAAAATTCATGCTAACATCACCCACAGACCTACGATACTGGTAACGGAGTGTATAGTCATGCATTCTGCCTTTTGGTTTTGGCCACATGACAAATTATGCATTGGTTGACGTGTCGTTTCACATCTCTCGTTAGTCAGGGCCAAAAAAGTGTTTTCGCACGAGTGCAAGAGTCTTGTCTCTGCCAAAGTGTCATGCAAGTCCTTTGTCATAACTCTTCTGAATGGTGGATTCACTTAGCTAAAATGGAGGAATACATAACCTATTTTGGTGGAACAGATAACCATCAGCCCTGTGATACTACTTGGTAGGCTTCACCTGACACTGCTCCTAGATCTCTCTGAAATTTTCATCTATCCCATACACAACTCCTTCACTACCTCAAATCCTACAAATCAAGTATGCATAAAAGTGATTGGCAAATGACGACAACTTAGTGCATCTGCTACTCAATTCTAGCTTCCCGCTTTGTGTATAAGCATGAACTAGAATGAGCTAGGAACACTCTACTCATGAAGCTTGTCGACCTTTTAGCTTGTTCCGGCTGTTCAAGAATCTCAAAGTCTTATGATCTGTAAATAAGTAAACTTGCTCGTCAATTGGTAGTGACTTCACTGATTAAGAGATATCACGATCACATAGAATTTTTTGTTGTACATCGAATACTTTCTCTCAAACTCATTCAACTTCTCATTGAAGAAGAATATGGGTTGGCCTCCCCCGCTTAGTATTACTCTGATCCCCACATTTGATGTGTCACACTCCACTTCAACTGACTGAAGTCTGATATTACCAATATTGGTGCCCGGGTTTAGAGTAGCGATACTGGACCGAGCTGCCTTCGTTTAGTGGAACTTTACTCTTTTCAAAAGTTCTGTCAAGGGAGTCATGATGGCACTAAAGCTTTTGATGAATATTCTATAGAATGATACCAACCCTAAAAATTGTCTTAACTCGGTAAAGGACTTTGGGGGCGTCCAGCTCACAATGGCTTTATTCTTCACAGAATCCATCTGAATGCCTGCACCAGACATAATATAGCCCAAAAAGCTTACCTGTGCTATTAGGAAGTGACAATTTTTTTGGGTAGGTATGTAGTTTCTCCGATCGCAAAACCTCGAATACCATCCTCCGGTGCTGCAAGTGTTCCTTGTCGGATTTGCTGTACACAAGGATATCATCAAAGTACACCACTAAGAACTTCCCGATGTGAGCCCGATGCATATGATTCATTAATCTCATGAATGTGTTGGGCACATTGAACACCTGAAATGCATAATTGTCCACTTATATAATCCATCATGGGCCTTGAAAAACAGTCTTCCACTCATCATCTGGTCTCAGCCTGATCGGGTGATATCCGCGGCGCAAGTCAATCTTAGAAAAGATAATGGCTCCTTGTAACTTATCCAATAGGTCATCCAGGCGATGTATAGGAAACTTGTATTTGATGGTGATCTTATTGATAGCTCGAATCTCAATGCACAACCTCCACGATTCGTCCTTCTTAGGCACCATCAAGCCAGGGACACTGATTGGTATTTTCTCTTACAAAGCCCTTTACCACAAGATCCTATGTCTATCTCTATAATTTTTCGTACTCTGCAGGCCTCAACCTGTTTGGAAATACTGATCCAGGGATGAAACCTATAAAATGTTGAATGACCCCAGAAGTGGCAATCTCTATGAAAGGTTGTTAGTTACCACGTCCTTAAAGTCAACTAGCAGTGGTTGCATAGGCTCTGACATCTCAATCTTCTCCATAGTTCCCTCTAACACGACTAAAGCTATTGTAATCGGAGCCTCTCGTACCAACTACATAAAGGTCGCTCATGGGACTATTGTCTCCTCTGCGATGTCTACTCCTCTCATGTCCTCGATTGGCAAAAGAACTATACGTCTTCCATCCTTGAGCAAATAAATGTTATTGAATCCATCATGTTGGGCCTTGCGGTCGAACTGCCATGAACTCTCTACAAAATATCACAAGCGTTCATGAGTATCACGTCGTACCACATCTGCTCCTTGAGCTGATCTCCAATAGAAAACTCAACCAATCATTGTCGATCCACATTATGGAGTGACCAATAGGACTTCATTGGAACAACATTATTGATATTTGGTTTCAGGCCTCCCAAATATCTGCCTTTAGTATGTTTCGTTAGCTCGACGAACTCGCATTTCATCTGAAGCTGCTCAAACAGTGCCATGAATTCCTCCACTGATAGATCTCTTTCTTGTAAGTAATTGGTCCTGGTAAATATTTCCTGACGATAGTGAGCGGGTAAGTATTTCCTTTTCATCTTCTTCATCATCTTCTCCCATCTTGTAATATTTTTACTTTTTTCTCTCCTCTGCCTGTGCAAATTTTTCCACTACAAAAAAATGTTCTTTTTTAATTTGATCGTGTGCTTCACTCTTCTGTCTTCTAGCACTTCCTTGTACTCTTAAGATTCTCTCAACCAAATGCAAATATTCGATGAATTCATGTGGATTTATCCCTCCTTTGAACTCATGTAGATTCAATTTCACTCTAAAATCTCTATATTTTGCATACTTCGACTCATCTCTCGCCCTTCTCTAGTAATGAGTTCTGAAGTGTCGGGGCCGGTCCTCTTCTTCACTGAAGCCGTCTCTATGGAAGGGGTTCTCATTCTCCTATTTTCTCCTCTTTGACTTTATGTTATCAAGATTGATGGTAATTTCCCTTTAGTCCCATCATCAATCTCTGCAAGTCTCTGCTGAAGTCGACAGATTTCTCACTCTATCTCTTCCAGGGTAAGTTTCGACACGTGTCTGCGGAGGTAGGTTAGGGTTATAGCGGATACTAGAAACCCTAGTTTAGGACTAGTGTTAGGTTGCCTTTAATATTGGAGTTAACCCAAAACCCAACAAGGGAAGTAAATATTATTATATAAAAATAAATAGGGTTACAATCAACAACACTTGAAATAGGAAAACAATGACAAGCACAATAACCTCAGTAGGGCGAGTGGGGAAGGTAGCAACAACTTGGGGGAGTAGTGGTTGTGGGGTGTCTAGTAGTGAGACAACAAACTGAGCGGCGGTGACGGGGCCTGTGAATGACGAAAACAGCCAAAAGGTTGTGTGGTGTAGGAAGGGGGCAATAACAGGTAGGAAAGATGCAGGGAGCGATTGTAGTAAGCAGAATGGTGTCGGAAGGGCAGCAACAAGCAAGAGAGGGTGCAGGAAGAGCGACAACAAGCAGGTCAGGGGATAGGGGGGAGGAAATATGAGGAGATAACCACAAGTTTGGAGCAAGGTACAATTCGGAGCACATCCTATCATCGGATACAACCCTAACAGAGGAGAAAGATACCAACGACGGAAAACTGAAGCAAAAAATTGACATAAAACACAACAATTAATATATATATATATATATATATATATATATATATATATATATATATATATATATAGTTCTAGGGTAAAGAGGAGTAGGCCTCACTCACAATAGGACAAAATCATGCACATGGAAGAACAGGCGATTCTTCTTTTGCCTGGACCAATCCGGTCTGGCGTGTGGCAATTGCAACACATGTAGGGCTCCTCGTCACTTATATTTTCATTCAAGAATTAATCATTCCAAGTCCATAGTCACCCAGGGCTATACGAAGACCTGTTCATAATCTTTACTATTAAGAAATTCCTTGGTATCATGATTTATTGGATGAGTCTCTTTATATCTCAATGCTTATCATAGTTAAAAATGAAGAGAAGAATACTCTATTTAAGAGAATAATCTCTTAATTCTTTCCATGGTGACTTGCCCACTGAAAAAAGGATGGGGTGGCTGTACGAGATTCCTTATTTCCTACAATTTTGAATTTATATCCCTTTTCCTTAAGCATCCACCTTGCTTTTTTAATATTAAATTGTCGATTTGCAATTTTGTCCCTCCTATTTCAATTATTGCAAGTCCATCCACTTATAATTTTGCAAATCTATTGAGAACCACCTATAACTTGGTTGCCCTTTTCAAGTTTGGTCATGCAAATCAAATTCTAAGAGGTTGAGAGCTCCTCTCCTCCTATGTTCTGCAATTGTTTTTTTCTTTTTTTTTTTAATGCTTTTGATCTTTGTAAAAAATAGGCTCTTGACTGGATCCTCCAGTATAATGAACCTCTTTTGAAGGAGCAATTGATTGATTGATTGATTGGCTCTATATGCTTTTCCCTCCCTTTGCAAGTACCAACTTTTATTGTTTTCTATAGAAGATAGCATTCCTATTCTGTAGATATTGATTGACCATTCTCACACGACATACATAGACTAGTAGTTCAACTTCACATGCTATTTCATCAAATGAAATATTTAGAGAAAGTTGGCCTGAATAGCACATTGTTTGGTGACATGACAAATATTACTTTTTTAAAATCAATTTAGAGAAATTTTTTTGGATGTCCAGTAGTGGTTGCTAACCCAAGTTTCTTTGGTAAGAGCTTGAAAAATATAGTTCTTTTTTTGAAGTAGATTTTATGTTGATTTTGAGGTGGAAAAGTTCCTCCTTAATTTGCTCATTAGAATGTGAATGCAATATCTGGCCCAAGGCAGGATTTACTTGTCACATTTGCTCTTTCAACTGCTTATAATTTAGTAGAGTGGGATTCGTTATTCTCTTTTCATTTTTTCCCTTGGATATAAATTCCAACAATCATTTAATGCATGCTTTTGCCTATTGCAATAGCAATGCAAGGATCTCGTGCCTCGCTTCTTTGTAGTTGGATCTTTAGTCCCTTTTTTAATTAAAATAACAAATTGAGTTTTTTTTCCATGGAAAGAAATAATTTTATTTTCTCAACAAGAATAAATTTGGTACTAGTGTCAAAGCCATCAACAACTTGAAGATGCCTATGGAACCTTATATGAAATCACATGACAGTTCATGAATACAAATTTCTCATGCAATAAAATTTAAAAGGTGTATGCCTTTTAAATTAAATCATGCATTTTTTTTTCTCATTATCTTGCTTTAAATTTTGCTATTTGATTCACTGTTCATTGAGCCTTTTTAATGCAATATTATACCAAGATAATGATACAAGTACAATAAGGACAATTATCAAGATTCACCATTATAAAAAGAAATTTAGAGAAGGATAAATATAAATAGCATGAAGACAAGGTATGAAAAACTAAGTAGTATAAGAAAACAACAAAGAGAAAAAAGAAAAACTCATTTGGACTGTCTTGCAAGAAGCTTAGCGAGATATATATATATATATATTATGACTCAATCTCTTAAATAAAATTTAGAATCTCCTATCCATCAAAATGTCTTCATTCGTACTTCCATCACTTATGTTATTTTCTCTTAGTTGATGTCTCGCTTTATGTTTGGATTGTTAGTGATGGAGGAGATGATGGTGTTGACAATCTTAATAGCAAGAGCTTCAAAGGCAATAATCATTATGGCCATCTAATCAATCATTTGCTTAACATTTGTTCCCTCAAGCTGATGAGAGACTATTCAATTTTTTTATAATCTCCTCTCATAGTTGTAGATTCAGCATTTTATAATCACCAAAGATATCTGATAGAATTTTTCGTAAAAATTAGGGAAAAAAATATTTTATTTCTTCAAAGCAAACAACACAATCGCGAACATATAAAATAAAGAATAAACACCTACAATTTGAGAGTAGACGATCTCTCCCAATTCTTACAATTCAAGAATTAGAAAACCTTTTTCAAACCTTAAACCTAAAACTTTCAACAATAACCTTATGCATAACCCTAACCTTATAAATAATAAAAAGACTACATTACCCTTAGGCCAATAGAAGACAAAATTGCCCTTAAGCTAGGCACTCACGTAATAGCATCCTTCACATTCCTTCTAGTCATTAGAAATTGCCTATATGTTGGGACTTATATACGCTTCCAAATTTACCATGTATTTGGTTAAAATTTGGATGAGAAAATTTAAGATTTTTTTAACGAGGAATTGAGAGATAATTAGTGTCTTTCCTACTCTATTCTAGGAGAAAATATTGCATACTTATAAAGTATGTACTTATAATGGTGGATGAAGTGACCACGTCACATATAAGTGAAATTATGATGATGCGGCCACTCCATCCACACCCTCATAAGCACATACTTACAAAGTATGCAATATTTTCTCCTAAGTATGTACTTACAAAGGTAGATGAAGTAACCACATCACATATAAGTGAAATTATGGTGGTGCGGCAACTCCATCCACCCTTATAAGTACGAGCGCTTTTTCTGTTCAGACTCCTGATGTAGCTCTACGTGCGGCGTAGGTTATTCTTAAGTTATTTTCAGGTTATTTCTGGGTTATTTTCAATAATACCAAAATAACCCAGAAATAACCCGCCTTCTTTATTTGGGGTATTTTTGGGTTATTTCGGTATTATTAAAAATAACCCAGAAATAACCTGAAAATAATTTAGAAATAACTTGGTCCGCACGTAGAGCTACGTCAGGAGTCCGCATAGAAAAATTTTTTTATAAGTACATACTTACAAAGTATGCAATATTTCTCCTATCCTAGATGTGAGAGAGGGTGTTGGCCGACGAGGGGAGGAGGGTGGGAACTTATATATGTTTCCAATTTTAAGTGCTTGTCACACAATTCCTAAGCGTTTGCATATCTAACACCTAAAATTTAGTTCTTACATACATGCCACGTTTTACATGAAAAGGTTTTTTTCACACTATAATGGCTAAAATGGTACGTATGTAAATGTCCCAATTTATTTACCCAGATTTTTACTTATTCCACTCATGAGATGGATTGTTGCTCCAATTTCTGAAATCAGCCGCTTTGATTTATTTATTTTGATAGGTCTCCTCGTGCCCATCGATCAAGGAGTCCTCCCAGGAGGAGATATCCATGAGGACGGCAAGCCAGAAAATACTTAGGAAGATGTTAGTGAGATGAATCATCAATTTGTGCTGTTTCATTTGGTTTTTGAGTGCCATGAAATTACTGTTTTGTTCACTTCTTGATGGAGTGCTGTATCTTTCTCCAGTTTCTGCCTGCAATATTTAAAAATTCTGAGAATTTTCTTCTTTTTTTTCAGATTATTTAAATGAATGATGCCTCGTGATATTGTGATTTTTTTCCCATCATTATTGAATATTCTTAGCATTTAATTTCTATCAACAAGGGCTTAGTGTGTTTGGGACAGTTTGTGCTTATACAGATAAGCAGTTTATCCCAAAACGTGACTCGCGGGGTTCGACTTGTGGCATGCATTTAGTGTAAAAACCTAACCGTGTTTTCAAATAAGCTGGAGAAACGCGCAATCCAAATGGTTCAATATTTATTATTATTATTATTATTATTATTTCTTTGGGGAGAAAGAGCACAAGAATCCAGCATCTTGGGATTCGGAATGCAGTTCAATATTTATTGAGGTGTTGAATTTAAATTCTAAGGGTTATATATATAAGCGGCATTTACATACATACCACACTTTTTATGTATTTACATATATAATACCTAAACATTTATATTTATATTTATATGAATACCGCTCAAATCTTGAGCTTCGCATCAAAAATATCACTATCACTCTCAAGTGAATTGCATTCTTCATGCATAGATTTATGATGCCAAAGTGATTTTGATGTAAAAGATCGAACTCCCGGTGTTCGATTATGCTTCGAACAATTTTTTAATTTTGTTGCACATTTATTGTAACATTATTGTTTCTATTATAATTTGGTCTATGTGGGATGACTATTACTATGTGAGTACATTGTGAAATTGCTGAAGTATAATTAAAAAATAGGATCATTTACATAAACACAATACAAATCTTAGTTATTTGCATATCTAACACAAACTTTCATATTTATTTTCATAACATTTAAAATTTTAATTAAAGTTATTTATTCCACTAAACTTCTAGATCATATATACTGCTATATAATTATTTTTTCATGATAGAGAGTATAATAGGTTGGGTTATAGTGGTAACCCATCTCAAGGTAACCACTTATAGTGGTAACCCATCTCAAGGTAACCACATATACAGTGATGATCTCACTCACCCTAAATGAATGATGAATTTATATATTTTTAATTGAAAAACTAAATGATCTTTTTTGTAAGCTTGAAAAATTCAAGTTTATAATTGCAAAGCTTAACATATGCTCCATCAAGAAGATAAGAAAATGAAGTCCTTTTGTAGCTCAGGGTTTGGTTGAAATGAATGTTTCTTAAAAATTGTCTAATGTTATTTGGATGGGATCTGAGTAACATGGCTATGCTCAAGTTATGGAATAAGAAAATGTTCCTCTCTTTTGTTCCCACTATAAGATTCAGGGTCCTACCCCTACTCCATTCTTTGTTTTACATCCAAATCTTAAGCCTCATGGCCCTAAGTTCAAAATGATACCCCCAATAGACCTATGCTGATATGGCTTAGCTTAGTTCTATTACTAGATTAAATGATGAAGTTATGAATCCTTTGAATAATTTTGTTGTGAATGCTACCATAAATCATCCTTTGGATGTGCAGGAAGATAATAAAAATTAATATTTGTTGTTTCCCCCACTGAAGGTGGCACATACATAGATTTTCTCATTGAAAATCTCCATCATAATCCTTCTATTAATGTTAAGGAAGCTTGCTAAAGTAACACTAGCTCAGTTAATTCTTTATCACATCTATTAATGATAAGTATAGGGACAATGATATTGAGTTGATATTTTCTTCTTATGTTAATGGAACTACCTATAATAATTTATACTTGATGCACTCTCTCGCCCTTCTATTTCTAAAGCAAAATATGGAATTTCTTAGTTTAATGGGTTCATCTATTATTCATGTGCCTAAATTTGTTGAGCTGGAGAAGGAGAAGGGTGAAAATTTTATCTCATATATTTTTGAAAAAATCATTATGCTTATTGCTTCTACTGTTGATGATATTCCTTCTCAATATAAAGCTGATTTAGAAGATTATAATTGTGAATTCAAAATGGTCACACAAAAAGAGCAGAGAAGGTAATGATAGTTTGACTTAGAATTATATGGCTTATAAAGCCAAAGGTAACTTTCACCTTCTTAATTTTCATGGGTCACATCATTTTTTAGAGGAGTTGGTTCTTCCAAGGTCAAATATATGTTTACAAATATTTAAAGATTTCAAACATTTCATTGCTTGTGCTTGTTGAACTTATGGTGCATGTGAATAAACTAAAAAGGTTTTTTAAATTTCTTATTTTTTAATTTTTTCGTACCAACCTTTCCAATAAGTTTTGGATATGTTGGTAAAGTTCACATAATATTAATAATATTATCGATCATAATCAATTTTTGTATACTAATATTTCTTTCTAGTAACCCTTAAATTTATGTACATGGTTTATGCTATCTTCTTAATTAACTTTGATTAATTTTTGGTATTGTTATTGCTCCTTGCCATGTGGGTAGTGATTTTAATGTGCTTAATTTTTCTAATGAACATTTATGATGTGATCTTTCTAACATCATAGCTTGAATGATTTTAATGAAGCAATTATGAATTATAATCGTTTGGATATTGGTTCTTTTACCTACTAAATTCATCTTTAATTATCAATTGATTAATTAAATTTTCCCTCAAATTTGTTGAACATCTGAGTAGAATGCCGTCTGACCGCACAACCTTATAGATTACTATTAAAGTGAATGCTTGGAAAGCATTTTGATTCAAAAACATGTGACTTAATCATTAATGCTTTTTTTAATTGTGGTTTTAAGTTAAAAGGCTTACTTAGCCCCTAGTAAGAATGTCATTTGTTTAAATTCAAAAAACTAAAACTAGTTTTTTATTTAGTGGAATAAAAATCATTTCAAAAATATTTATTCTAATATTCTAATTGTTGATTAAGAAATTATTAAATTAGAACAGTTAATGGATAATATAAATTCCATTGTTAATTATATGGATCTTACTAGAGCCAAAGTAAATCTCCTTAAACTTCAAGTGATGAAAAAAAATTATTAGAAATAATACGCTTCTTGTAAATTTTTGAAGGGATGGGATAAAATCACTACATATTTTCATTCTTTGTTTAGTAAAAAAAGATTATTAATCATATTCACAAAGTTAAGTGCTTTGATTATCAATGGATTGATAATGACCAAGAGATTCTTCTTCTTATATTGATAAGATCACTAATATTATATAAGAATTTAGAAACCTCTCCCTTCCTATTAATAACTCTTTGTTTTCCTCTATTATCACCTCTAAAGATAAACAATCTATTTGGTCTATCCCCACTAAACATAGTTAAAAATCTTTTAATGAACATTAATGGAGATGCCATCACTTTAGGCTTATAAACTTTTTCATAGTTTTTAATAAACTTATCACTAAATTATTTTCCTCTAGACTCGCTAAATTTTAATAAACTTCTAGATACAGCAAGAAACTTTTAGTTTACCTATAAAAGAGGAATTACACATGCCCAAAGGACCCAAGGAGCCAAGCGAAAAGCAAGAACCAACTAAAAGGACACCTATGAAAAGGATTTACATCTTAAACCTTGAACCCTAAGTATGCAGGCAGTTCTTACTCCAGAATTCGTGTGGGGCTTTCGTTAATTCTTTCGATTCAGTAGAGCGAGAATCCCCTTTTTAGGAGTCTACTGGGGCCATTCTTCTGAGAAAGAAAAAAATGGGGCAATAGTTGACTCTTCAAACTTACCCCGTCTCACCTTTCATTAAAAATTTTGTCAATAAAAGGATAAAAAACCGTGTGCTTCTCCCTTCCTCGCCTCTCTTTTAACTGAGAAGAAGAATTAATATACACTCAATAAGTAATTTTCATATTTTTAAGAAAACATTGATGGCGCTGTCAAAAAAGTCATCACCGTGTTTGATTTGATTGTTAAACAAATTAACTGAACATGAACAGTTTTTTTTAGCTTGATTTAGAAATGAGGCAAACACGAACAAATAAATTTGTTCGTTTGTGTTCAACTCATTTTGACACGAAATAATTAAATAACAATATTTATTTACATTCTTTTTATATTAATTTTTATATTTATTTTAAAAATGCTAAATTTTTATTATTTTTAAAATTTATTTTGTTGGTATAATTATAAAGTATATAAGCTTAAGTATTAGATAAATAAATACATAGAATATTGGTAGTTGCTATATAAATGTCACAAAAACAACTCATGGAATTGGGAGAAGATATGCAAATAAATATATTATGGGCGGTATGTATGCAAGTGGTTTGTAAATAATTAAATAATTTGTTTTAATTGAGTTAAAATTTAAGGTGGCTCGTTAAACAGTTAAACAAGCCGAACACGAATCAATTCGAACAAATAAGTTTTAATGAAGCCGAACAACTACTTACGAACTATTTCGAACACGAGTCAAACATGAACAGTAAAAAAATAAGACCGAGTTTGTCAAACACGTACAAGCCTTCAACTCACCCAAACTCGGCTGGTCTACAACTCTACATATATAGATTTTAATTGCTTTGTATTTCCCCCCCCCCCAAATAATAGAAAAACTATATTGTATTTTTAAAATACATATAGTATGAAAAGGATTAAAAATATATTTATATTTTGGGAAATTTCCGATTGGCCGATTGGGACTAAGCACCAACTTAACCGGCCATCATCCTATTTTCTCTATCAGCAAGAAGCAGAGGAGAGAAGAATTTGCAGAAGCGAAGCTAGAAATCGAGACGAAGATGCACGGTTTCTCGAAGATTGAGAAAGATGTGGACTTGGAGGCGGGGACGCTCTACCCCGGCCTGAGTGCCGGCGAGAACGAGCTCCGATGGGGCTTCGTTCGCAAGGTCTACGGCATCCTCGCCGCTCAGATTGTTCTTACCGCCGCCGTGTCGGCCGCCACCGTGATCTACGCTCCCATCAATAATCTCCTAACCGGATCTCCTTCTCTCGCTCTCGTTCTTGCCTTCCTGCCTCTTATATGTACGATCCTCACATACATACGTCTTTCTCCGATCTGTTTCTCATTTGTTTTGCGATTTTCCATTTTGGCTTTACATTTTTAACGCTATTAATTGCTTAGGGTTATGTGAGGTATTGCTGATGTTTGGATTTGTGATCTGAATGAAGATTTTATTGATCATATGAAATTCTGTAAGGGAAGATAGTTGGCATTGAAACTGTGGATTAATCGTAAGAATTATCCCTGTGCAGTCAATTTCATCGCTAGGACGGCGCGATGGCTTTATCACGTTCATTCATGTTATAGCTAAACTAGATTTCTTTTTTAATTTCTAGGGTTACTTTTTCTTGATGGTGAATTGGATGCTTGGGGCGAACGGAGACTATTCTTTGAGAGATTGTGATACATCCTAGGATTCCTAATGAATGTTCATAGATCTTGGCCTCAGAAGCTTCAATTAGATTCATTTCTTCGATTTGTGGAAATTCAATATTTTTATTGCATTATAGGAAAGATGCAGTTATATTTAGAATTGTCAATTAAATAACACAATAGCTAATTTAATTATTCAATTTCAGTTCTCATTTTATACGCTTTGCTAAAGGAACAAAACAAAATAATACATTGGAACTATGTCAGGCAAGACATGAGTCAATAAAAGTTGTGGTATCACCTTACAGCCTTTTGAGACTAAGTTTTATAAACTAAGTTTTATTCATTCATTGCAGCTCAAAGTTCAATGCAATCGAATAGAAGCAGGAAGTTTGCTAGACTTTGTGTTTCTTCTTTTTTTTTTTATAATAAACTAACTCATACATCCAAATATGCTAGGCCTTTAATACTAGATCTTGTGGTTGGAGACAAAGTACCCAATCACTAGGCCATACAGGCTGCAATATTAGACTTTGTGGTTTTATGAAGATGTAACATCGTGATCATTAACTTTATGGAACTAGCCCTTACCCTTTCGAAAAATAAATAGGCATTAGCATTTTGATTGCAATATTGTGCTAAATAATGAATTGTTAATTTGCATGCTTGATAAACCTTTACTTTGATTAATTTCTATAAAGTATTCTGCTACTGTGGCTGCTGATTAGCTTATCTGTTTACAGTGATGTGCCCACTTTACCATTACCAACAGAAACATCCACTGAACTTTGTATTTCTTGGGCTGTTCACTGTTTCCCTCAGCTTAAGTGTTGGTGTGGCTTGTGCAAATACCAAAGGTATACTTCATTGTGGTTATTATATAGGGAAATTTATATGCCCAACACATATTTGTTATGTGTTTACATATCTTACTCCTAAACTTTCATATTTACATACAGAGCACTTTGTTGCTTTAAATCAATACATGAAAATGTGTATTTGACTTTTAAAAAGCCCTTATAATTGAATTTAGGTGTGAGATAATTGAATTTAGGTGTGAGATATGTAAATACATTAGAATTGCGTGCTATGTATGTAAATGCCCATTTAATTTAATATGCCTTCATACATGAGTTATGAATGATTAATATTTTTTTTTTTAACTTCAATTTAATTGTAGGAATGATTGTACTTGAGGCGTTGATTTTAACATCTGGTGTTGTATTATCGTTGACCGGCTATTCTTTCTGGGCTTCTAGAAAGGGGAAGGATTTCAGCTATCTTGGACCCGCTTTGTTTGCTGGCCTTGTGGTTCTTCTGTTAACAAGCTTTATTCAGGTAATTAGTCTCTGTAAACCAATTCCTCTTCTTCTTCAGGCGCTTTTAATCCAAGTACTATTTCTTTCTGCATTATTTGTTCTTTCAGATTTAATGATTATCGAGGTATGTTGAATTTGGAATGTATAGAATATTCTTATTTCATAAACCATCCTAGTTTCTTTGTTGCAGAAATTTAGTCGGTATATCTATATGGTACTCTGTTGATATGTGACACAGCTCTTAATGCATTTAATCAGGATTGTATGAAACCTGATAACTCGCTTTCTTTTTCATCCTTGTTATTGATAGAAGTTAAATATATAATTATGGTGTGATACACTCATTTTGAAGGAACAAAAAAATTCTAGCATGAACTTTCATGTTTGGCTTGTTTTTGTTGGATTTATGTGTACGCTGAGATTAATTAAGCCATTAATAATCGATTTTAACGTTTTAAAAAGGATAATGTTAATATGAAATTTTTAAATTAGGGAGAATAAACTTTTGAATGGTTATATTAGATTAGGTGGATGCAGCAAGACATGCAACAATGAGATAGGAGATTGAAGTTAGGCTGTAAATAGAAAGAATGAAAAAGCAGTAGACTAAAGATAATATTGTATGCAAAATGATAAACTAGAATGAACATTGTATCGACCATTAACTCTAAAGAAGAATTCATTTAGCTGGCCTCAAATTTTGATATGGCTGCTTATGCTGATGATTTGATATGCATAGTTTTATTTGGTTCTATTGATTGTTGAGACCCACATGGAAATAATAATTTGTTTCACATTGAAAGTGAAACAAGACTTGACTCCCCCTCTCTCCCCCTCTCTCCCACCCTTCCCCTTTCCACCTTCCCCCTTCCCCTTTCCCCCTCTACCCTTCCCCCTGTTTCTTATGCACATGAGCCTTTGTTACTGATTTTTTCTTTGGACAAGCAAGACTGTTCCTGAATTTCAAGCTTGTGTAGCATGAACATATTGGAACTCCTTGATGCTCATGTTCGCAGTACAGTGTTGAAAATTAGAATATCAATATGCATTTTTTATTTTTGGACAATTAATATATTTCTCCGAATCAAAGTTTGTTGCAAGATTTTGAACCTTTTTCTAAGCTAATCTTGGTTGCTGGGTCGAAATGAGTATTACAAACATATATTTTTGGTTTGTGGTAAGCCATGCAAGGTTTCCTTTCTATATATTTGCCCAAAAAATGTCAATGGGTTGAGCACATTATTCTGTGGCTTTGCACCAGCAATATTACCAGGTCACAAAAATGGTTAAGCATAGCCAATTTGCTCAAGAGTATTTTTATGCTTAGGCCAAGATCTAAGTTTCAATTAATGCACCTAGTACAGTTAATATTTTTTGTGTACTAATAATAACTTTCCTCTAAAAATAAGTCCTTATACCAATAAACTTAGAAGGCATTTTTTGGATTGAATGTATTGGTTTTGGAGTTTAGGTTTTATACAAGCTTGAAATTTAGGATTTATTTGTAGAAAGTCAGTCCTTATTGAACAATGGCATTAGGCATAATGTTAACAAAGGTGGAGGTGGAAATGATGATGAGAGTTTGATATGAGATGCCAAGCCGGCTTTCTTTCTGTGGACAAATGAGAGTTAAGCAATTGGGAAGTTCTCTTGGGTCTGATTAATTTAAATACCGATGATTCCCCCCGAAAATACTATTATGGTGGAGCAGCATTTTTACTGTTGAGAAAGAGGGAGCCTTGTGTCTATTTTTGGTGTATTAAAGTGTTATGGAGTGGACCATGTTGGATTGTTTTTGGTGGTAGGTTCCTACCACTTGAAGTGATTCACCACACTAATGTGACTTTTCCAAGTCAATTATGTGCTTTTGCATTGCCAAGTTAGCAAAGGGCCTCTAAATGAAGACCTCCTATTGAGAAGCCCTTTCACTTGAGAATATTCAATACTATTAGCAAGTGTCTATTAAGGTACCTTGTCAACATGGATCTGTCACTTTAGGATGAGGCTTGCAATATACTCTCATAGAAGGTTAATGATATAAAATGCTCCTTGGTTGGAGCGAAGGAAAAATTTGTAATATATTCTTAAAGTTGATTCAGGATGAGGAAGCACATATTCATTTATAACAAAGTGAAACTGATTGAGGACTATTATTGAGCTAGATAAGAAAGTGATAGGGATGGCTATCGGAGAAATTCAATATTCTAGAAGAGAACGCCCATATTGAATTGGATCAATGTATATGATTGATATTCATTGCCTCTAGAATGCAGTTTATATCTCTTGACTCAATCTTAGTGATGGACTTCAGGAAGGAAAATGTAATCGGGGAACAAGTTTATATGAGATCAATGATGTATGGTTGCTGTAAATCTTTTGTAATATTATTACTGTGGAGATTAATGCTAATCATGCTACTAAATAACCTTTAGTGAACCTGGTGATATGGGTACGTATTAAGAAACATTCGTTTATCTGTTTATCTGGTTGTATTCATGATGGTTTTGCTATATCATTATAAGAAAATTATTGGAATATGCCAGGGAGTGAATCGCTTCTTTCCTGATGTCCTTCACTAAGGTTGAGTCAAGAGATATAAACTGCATTCTAGAGGCAATGAGTATCAATGATATGCAATTGCGGAACTTCTTTCTTTCCTGATGTCCTTCACTAAGGTTGAGTCGAGAGATATAAACTGCATTCTAGAGGCAATGAGTATCAATCATATGCAATTGCGGAACTAGTTTCTCACTTTAAATCCTAGTGTTTAACATTTGAAATAATTGATGTATAGTTGTTGTGAATCTTTTGTATATTATTATTATGTAGATTAATGCTAATCATGCTACTAAATAACCTTTAGTGAACCTAGTGTTAGGGGCGCGTACTAAGAAACAGTCATTTATCGGCTCTTATTCACGATCATTTTGCTATATCATTATAAGACGATTGTTGGAACATTAGCAAGATATAGGTGTGCCAGGGAGTGAAACACTCATTTTACTAAGGATAAATATCATATTACTGGAAGGGTGTACATGCCACTAATATTGTTGGAAATAAAAAAACTCCAGTATGGGCAATCATCCGCCATGAAATTTAAGTTTTTCCTTAATGGGTTGCCAAAGAAACATGTATTTATCAATAAATAAGTAATCTTATCCCATCAATAAATCCTTTTACTTAATACTTAAGAAAAAATAAGAAAATTAAGAAAGAATTGTTAGACATAATAAATTTGCCCACTTTCAAGAAAATGGCTAGTTTGGCCTTTGGTATTAACATTCAAATGGCAAACTTGCTTTAGCTTAATCAATTTAGGCAATTAATTCCCTATGACAGACTACAACATCTTTTGCTAAAATCCTTGAGAGATTGAAGTCCTAGTTGTTTACCTGCGAAGGCAAGCCAGTTTGGTTGAAATAACTTACAAATTTTTGCCGGCTCTCTGAGTAGCATATATTGTGCAACAACCAAGTAGAAACAACAAATTCGTGATTGTTATCTGGGATATTGAGCAAGGTTATGATATAGACGTATAGTTCTATTCCCGTTCCCTGTGGCGCTTGGCCTTATACACAAAGGGATTGATTGGGTAAAAGGTGTTGCTTGCAGCGAGATATGTCTTTGTCAAAGGATTCATAACTATATTATTTAGATCAATAATGGGGTTTTGGCAAGGATCCCTAACCTGATGTCCTGAATTTGAAAAGTCTCTCTTAAAATTTATTTAATTGACTCTTGCCTGGTGTCAATCTATATTGATCCCTCTTCCATTCACTTTTTTTATGTTTTCTGATAATAGCAATTTATAATTTAAAGCAAAAGTTCAGGAGGGTTGCATTGTACAAAACATTATCATTGCCTAACTGACCAAGCATTCAATTGAAGTAAATTGGCTGCTTGCTCCAAATTTAATTTATTTGTTGGAGGAAGCAGAGCTTGTTCAAGATCCTTAGGGTGCAAGAGCACAGATAACATACATGCTTAGCCTGTCGATGCAAGAAATTAGGTTGTTCACTTTTTTAGTCGATTTGATGATTCTTTGCTTCGAAATTTGAAGATAAATTGTCCCCTTCTTATCCAGTTAACTCATGCGGGTGAATTTTTCTCCGGCTTTATGTGTTATCTACTTCCCTGTGTTCCCACTCGCTAGAGATCGTCAAGCATATGCTTATTCCTTCACCTTCTTATGTTTCTTCATTTGTTTTTGCACCTCTTCGACCTTTTTTCTATGCCACATCCTCTTTTGTTTGTTTTTTTTTTTCTATTTTTCATTATAGACCTTTTATCTCATGTTTTATTCTCTACTTTTGACATTTTTTTATGTCATCCTTTTCTCTTTATTTTTTCGCTCATCTAAAATATTTTTTGTAACACTCTGTTAAGCTTCCAAGTACCTCATTTCAATTATTTGTATAGATTCTTTTGTAAGGTACACATCAATCTGAAATTGAATTTACTTCTAATATTGCTCTTTGTTGTTATTATTTGATTATTCTGATATATTTACTATGCTAGAGAGATTGAATGTTATTAATTTTTTGTAGTTTCTTTCCCAATATTAAAGTTTTGGAAATTTATTAGTTTTTAGATGTGTGCTTTGTTTGCGCTCCAAAGAAGAAATACCTCTTTTTGTTTTATGTATGTTCATAATAATGCCCAATATCTCAAGATAATTTCGGTTAGCTTTTGAGACAATGTATGTGTGAACCACAAACAAAGCGTGCGTTTCAGTTAATTGAAGCTTATATATCACAAGAATTATTGTATAATTTATTATTTTATAATAATATAATATTTTATAATCACTATACAATCAAAATTATGAAATGATCCTTAATCTTATAAGTTTAGCATTAAAAGCAAATAGGGGCATTTTCATGCATACCACTAGGGGTGTAAACCAGCCAAACACGAGTGTGCCCAGGCTCAGCTCGTATTCGGCTCGTTTATATTTTTAGTTCAAAAATTGTATTCGTGTTCGGCTCGTTTGCTTAACAAGCTGAACACGAGTTGTTCGCGATCAAAGAGTCCTTTTGACAACCCTAATCAAGTAACCATAAGATGTTAAGGGTTGGGGCAAGATTTAAAAAATATTATTTATATTAAAACATTATTTGAATCTAATTTAATAATTTGTATTCTATTTTCTTAATTAATACTTTTAATTGATTAGAAATCTTTGTAGCCTTGTAGTCAATTAATTTTTTTAAAAATACTACTCATCAATATATATATATATATATATATATAGATAGATAGATAGATAGATAGATAGATAGATAGATAGATAGATATAATTGATGAGTAGTATTTCGAGCTAAAATTAGTCGAACACGAGCTTTTCGCGAACAACGAGCTGTTTTGACAGCCCTACATACTACCCAATTCATTTGTTTTTACATTCTAACATATAAACTATACTTTTTACACTTATACCACACAAATTTTCACATCACATAAAAAATACTATTATTTTAATTTTAAATACATCTTTGCATGTATAGGTAAGATGGCTTGAATGTAAAAATTGAAGTCTAGATGTTAGATATGTAAATACACAGGAAATGAGTGGCATGTATGTAAATCTTCCAAGAAAATATTTTAAACAACTAGCAAACAATAATGGCACACATGCCGCATGATGAGAGGGGCATGAAATTAACCCTTTGTTGTTGAACTATCTTCTTTGACTGGGATGGTCTGATGAAGTGACAGAGTGTGCACCATATTGTGAAGATCGGACCAGAAATTAAACTGGAAGGAGATTCAAGTTTCAATAAAGTTGAACCAGGGTTGAACTGGATGAAGTAGTGAACATTAAAATTATTATAATATGTTTTATATCATATAAGAATAATATTTTCAATATTCTAATTTAGGATATTTCACTCTTATATATTTTAAATATAATTTTAAATTAATTTTTTTAAATTAATTTTTTAAAATAAGATAGTTTAATTCTACTCTCTATTTTTAATCTGAAACTTCTAGCCGTGATCAAACTCAAAATATGAAACCAATTAGGTTCGCCAGTTCAACTCCAATTCTAGCTGGTTTTATGCGGATGTTTTTTTACGCCTAAAATCGAACCGACCAAATGACTGGTTCAAGATTGAATACATACACTAAAAATTCTAAACTCTACAAGAATAATCCATTCTGTCTAAGTTACCAACCGCGACTCATTTTCTTGTGTAATGAGGTTCGATTAAACAACATTTACACATTTAACCTTTAGCACCTAGTAACCTCAATGCAACCATATTAAACTGACATCTGCCATCATTATGTGATTCAAAACTGACTATTCATAAAAGCTCATCATGCATTGTATGTACTGAAACTGCAGATGTTCTTCCCACTTGGACCAACCTCTGTTGCAGTATTCGGCGGACTTGGCGCTCTCGTCTTCTCAGCCTTTCTCATCTACGACACCGACAACTTGATCAAGCGTTATACCTACGACGAGTACATCTGGGCCTCGGTTGCTCTCTATCTTGATGTCCTAAATCTCTTCCTCTCCATCCTGAACCTGCTGAGAGGCATGCAGTCTGATGGCTAGTGGAGCCCTCAGAAGAAAAATAACTGGTTGCATGTAGGCTAAAAAGGTCTAAACTTGACTGAAATTTAAGACTGTTTTTAACAAATCTGTAAGTGCATTGTGTGTGAATGTCTGATTAAGTGAGGTGTATTATGGAAAGTTTGGTATTTTAATGAGTTTTTAGTGTCTGTCACTTTCATTTCCAGAATGAATTAAACTGCTTTTTGCGTTTGTGTGAATTTCCACAGGAATTTTTTTTTAATGTTCAACACTTGTGTTCATGGGGGATTTACATAAATACCATATAATTGTATAAATAATGATATAAATCTTATTATTTAGATGTATACCACTTAATTTTCTTACATCATACTAAAAGGTACCAGTTGCATTTTTTTTTTAATCTAAAAGATATCTTTTCATGCATATATTTTGATGTGATTGTAACACTAAATTGCTATATAAATAAATATTAAAATGTAGGTGTTAAATGCATAAATACATAGAATTATATGATATGTATTTAAATCTCTTTTTTTTACTAAGTGTGAAATGGTTGTCCATTAAAATTGAATTCAGGATGAGGTTGAATTACAAGATGTCATTTTGTAATGACAAGAGATTGATGTTTAGAACCTTTTGGTTCCAGATGATTTGTTGAATTGTCACAAGTTTTTTCTCTTGTTTTTTTTTTAATCTCAGATAAATGCTCAGACACAATTTATAATGTAGTATATGTAAAGTTTAATTGCTTTATAAAACTATTGAGAAATAAATATGTGGAAAAATTGCTCCAAATTAGTGGTCTCAATTCGGGTCGGGCTCAGGTCAGCTAGAAACCAATATGACCTCGGGTTGGCAAGTCAATTTCAAATCTATTTAGGGTTTACATGTTAGTATGAACTTGGCAAAATTATTACATCTGGAATCTGGACGCAAGCTGTATTCGGACAACAACTGCAATTCACCGGAGGTCGTTTTTTTTTTCTCCTCTGCGCCTTCCAGTGGATTGCATCAGTTGTCCAGATGCAGCTTATATCCGGACTCCGGATGTAATATTTTTTTTTCTGAACCCGGCCCAAAAAACTAAACAGAGGGTTAGGATCCTTAATGCAAGCCTACCCAAATATTATTTGGGTCAAATTGAATACAAATTTTACTAGTTGGATTGAGATGGAGTTGGCTCGTCATATCAATTTTTGATACTCATACTCCAGATGAACCCTTTATTTAATTTTTAATTGGTCAAATTAGCTTCAAATACTATTTTAAACGGCTTCACACAATTTAGTTTGTCTTATTCAAATCGATTATATTTTTCATATATATATATATATATATATATATATATATATATATATATATATATATATATATATATATATATATATATATATATATATATATTCATTAAAATAAAATGTAAAATGAGTATACTTTTTCTAACAGGGCTTGACACATTAAAAATATCACTATAATTTATTTTTTAAATGTGAAATATATTATCATGCAAATGCTTATGAGCCCAAAGCTTTATATGCATAAATATGAAAGTTTAAGTGTTAGGTATGTAAAAACATAAGAGTTGTGTGGTATAAATTATGTCTTTGACATGCTAGATATTATTTTATATACCTTCCAAAAAAAAGATCAAATTTATTGGTGTTTCCTTCTCAATATATGAAGCTTGTACTCAAAGACTTTTATTTCCAAAAATCAAAATGTCCATTAATCAATTTATCAAGTTACTTAATTCATTAAAGGAAGATTTATATGCATATCATTCAATTCCTATGTATTCACACATCTAGGACCTATAATTTAATTTCTACATATATATCATTTTCTCCATATATGTGATATGAAAGATTTGATTGGTATAAATTGTATAGGCTTGTTATGAGTCTGAACTGTCAGAGTCTAGATTTCTCTAATGCTACTGATAGGTTTCCTCTCTTAGTTATGTTTGAAATATTTCAACATTTCTTTGGGAGGTCGCACTCATCTGCTGTTGTCAGTTCTACATTGGCAACCAATTCTTTGACAGTCTCTTTCTGTCGAAAGAATAAGAAGGAAATCTTGTCTGGTGTATCTTTTGTAGCAGGACAACCTCTCGGTTACCTGGCCTCTTGGTTGCTAGACACGTAAATAATAAAGTTCAGGTGTTAGACATGTAAATACATAGGAAATGGGTGCTATGTATATAAATGTGGCTTAGCATTATAAATATTATTTACACACATAGCACTCAAATCTTTAATATCACATATTAAAAGTGAAATACACCTTTTTCATGCACAGGCTTAAAACATCAAAGTGCTACATAAGTAAATATGAAGCGAAGCTGTAGTCAAGGAACTATGTTGCAAACTGAAAGAGCCCTGATATCTTAGTTGTCATCAGCCATAAAAAATTCAAAAAAAAAAAAGGAAAAAATTTACATTCATACCACCCAATTCCTATAAACTTTTGCATATCTAACACCTAAACTATTCTTTTTTTTACATATTTACCATCCAAATCTTTCATATCACATAGAAAATTGAGGTCTGGGTGTTGGATATGTTAATACATAGAAACTGAGTGATATATACGTAAGACTTCCAAAAAATTAAGGAAAATAATAAATAAAAAGCATTCACGAAGCAGATATATTAGCTGGAACGTTGTGAAGTCCAAGCCAAATTGAAGCCACAATTCAAAACTTTGTCTATGCTTTGCTTTCAGTTTTTAGTTGTTAGAGTAGATTTGTTGATGTGTAGCATCTGTAAGAATGTTGTATAGACATTTTTAGGAAAAAAATCAAAGCACTCAAAATCTTCTCACTGGAACATCCAAAATCATAATAAAACCTCCAGCAAAATTTTTCATTTTTATCAAATTCCCAATAGTTTGATCATGCCATGTGTAAATGCGCCGATTCGATAGTTCAAAAAAGAAAAAGATTTGGGTGTTAGTTTTTGCAAATGGCAAAGTTTTAAGAGCTATTTGCAGGTAGCTTCGTTTGGCCACAATTTTCTTGCTATTTTTAGAGTTAATGTAGTCAGAAAGCTATTTTACAACTAGATTTGTTAATGTGTAGTATCTGTAAGAAGCTGCGTTCGCATTTTTAGGAAAAAATAAAGGGGCAATTACATACATAGCACTCAAACCTTTGCTTTCTACAAAACTAGCACTTTCTTTCGTCCCTTTCTTCAAATTCTACCTCAAATATCAAAATGCACAATAAAACTTCAACCAAAATTTTTCATTTTTATCAAATTCCCAACAGTTGGATTGTGGCATGTGTAAATGCACTGATTCAAGAGTTCAAAAAGATGATTTGGGTGCTGGTTTTGCAAATAGCAATGTTTCAAGAGCACGGTATGCAACTATCCCAAAAATAAAATATTTATAATATTGACAACTACTTTAATAAACAAATTCATTTCTGGTGAACAGCTTCACAACTGCCTTTGTAAATAAGTTATACCTGTCCCAAACAAACACTAAGTCTACACATGACAATCTAACCTTAAACTCATTAGCCTCAATATTGGTTTAAAACACTTCTTAGAAGTTTGCTAATCATAATGTGGACAAGAAATTAGGATGCTTCTTAACCAAAATGAGAACTTGAATTAGTACAATTCCAATTTAAAATCATAATTAGCAATCATATCACTTCCAATTAAGAATACAAATAAAACGCCAGAACACGCCCATACATTTACCTTTTATATTTTACATTTTACATTATCTCATATGACTATAATACTTTTTAGTCTTCAATAACCGGCCATGTTCATTGTCAACCATGAGTTGTAATATGTAGCTGCATTAACATACATACCACCCAATTCCTATGCATTACACATCTAACACCTACACTTTGTTTTTAATATTAATACCATCCAAATTATTCATCACACTAAAAATGTGGAAGATTTACATTCCCAAACAACAATTGATCCATTACACTTACCATTTTGTCCCACTAAGCATCGGGTTGATACACAATTATTGACTTATTTTGTCGCCCACATACCGTTTAGCCTTCACGCTAGTTTTATATAGGCTAACAGAACCTTGTTAATGGATAAATCCTTCAAACAAACAACTAAGCCACAAAGATATGCACTAAAATACAAACAATGTTACTAAGAGAAAGCCTCTTTATGTTCTCATTTTATGCATCCAAATCCAAAACAAAATTAAAATAATTGATGACAATAATTCTGTTGCACCATCCAAATTGGATCAGCCAAACAAAAATTTCTCTATAAAATAAGCTCATGCCTCTAATTGATGTGCGCAAGCATTTTTGCGAACTTAGGTATGCCCTCTTCATATTGGCTAATTCAAGACAATTGCGTTACCATGACTAAATAGGTGTATTTTCCTAATACAAGATTACTACATCATGTAAAAAGAAAAGTATATGAAGGGAGAACTAAACCAAAAATGTACATTGCATTAGTCACCTAATGCAAAAATCTTTTTATCACCCATTGCAAGGCATCACCACTCCAATCATTGGACTTAACTATATTATCCTACTTTTAACGGTGCTTAAAAAAAGCATCTTTGTGCTCAAATGAATTGCATATTGGTTGGAAACAAAATGAAAAATCCCAAGATGCTAGGTTCAAGTGCTCAAACCCGCCTCTAATTGATGTGTGCAAGCATTTTTGCGAACATAGGTATGTACTCTTCATATTGGCTAATTCAAGACAATTGTGTTACCATAACATCCAGAGAATTTTCCACCACAACAAATCCTGCAATCACGCTACTATCCATCCGATTCAGAAACAAAAGAGCTCTAGATCCCTAACCATGTTCGTGGATGATGATATCAAGGTTTTCATGAAAGAAAGAGATCAAAAAACCAAAATTTTCCACTCAGAAATAAGACATCCAGAGATAAAATACTTGAAAATCAATTTATTAAGAAGCAAGGATGATTATGCACATTAAAATTACATTGTAATCGAATAGTAATTTCCAGTATAAAACCTAGAAATGAGCGAGAGACATAAGATAGATAGAGGAAAGCCAAAGTTATGCAGACGCTTTTATACCTACATACCAAGGCTTCACCTGCCATCATCGCCTTCAAAATTAACTTCTTTTGTATACTTGTTCAAGGATTGGCAGGCTAATCATCATCTTCAATATCCCAAGTGAGATCCTCGACTTCTTCCAATCTTTTGTGGAGATCCACTCTATTCGTTGTTGAACTGGTTCTACCTACTTTCTTCTCATCGTGCTCGCCAAGATCCTCAATCTCATCCCATCCAAGATCTTCTTCCTCTGGCATAGAGGTCTGGCTTGACACGATAGATATGTCGCTATCTTTGCATGATCCCGCAGGCTCAGATTTTTCATACGGGAGTACCTTATCAGCTGACTTGGAAGTTAATCCCTTGCTGGCTTGTTCTGCATCATCCACTGCTCCAACAGAAGATGCCGCTATTTCATTATCAGTCGCAGCAGTAAACTTCAAGATCAAATCTTCAGGTACCGCATCAGGTTTCTTCTCCTGCGCAAATTGAATTCCATCGGTATCAACCTTCTCCTTCCTCTCCACTGCATGTTCTACCTGACTGCTTTCCCCGTCTACCGTTTTTGCTGTATCATCTTCTTTAATTTCTTCATTTCTTTCGTCTTCACCATCCTTCTCTGCCAGCTCCTCCTCCTTCCCCTCCGCATCATCGTCATCAACCTCCCAGGTCAAATCCTCCTCGTCCTCCCTCAAGATTGCCCGCTTAACGAAATTGGCCCTGACATCCTCCGCCTGCTTGAGCTTATAAAACTTGTAAAAATAACGTGTCCAGAATGTGTCATAATCCAAAACAGAAGGCACGAGCTTCTCAAAAAGGTCTTCTAGCGTTCCATTGTCATAGCAAAGAGTCTCAATCTCCTCCTCCTTCCCCTCCAGCTTGAACTCAGACATCCATTTGAGGAAATCTTCTGCGTCCTCCGGCTCCTCAGAAAAAGTATTGGGATCTGACTGCATCGCCAAAACCTGTGCCTCAAACCGGCTGTACCTCTTCGATGCCGACGCAGCGACGGCCGCGGAGGCAGGATTCTGGAGATCGGAGGAATGCGTCTCGGCGTCAGAGTCAGCGGAGAGGAGAGCATCCTTACCCTCAGAGATAATCTCCGCCGTTCCGCGCCACACGGATCCACCAAAATCGTCGATGGCCTGCCCAACAGACTCCAGAGACTCCTGTGCCACCGAAGCGCCAACCTCCAGCGAGGACGGTAGATCGCGAACAGCGCGGGCGGCGACCTCCCGGATCGCCGCAGTCTCCTTCTTCAAACCGGAGCCAAACTCCTCCAGGTCGCGGCGGTAGGTCTGGATCACTGATTCAGACTTGGCAGCGAAGGTTTTGATTAGGCTTCCAATACCAACCCATGGAGTATTCTGCTTAAGATTAGAATAATCTCCCGGCTCGGAATCGGCCACCGTCACAGCAGTAGTTTCAATCTCTCCTTTCTCGTCGTCTGGCCGACTATGGGGTGCAGCCGATGGGGTTTCCTCGTCTGAGGAAGCATCAGAAGGGTCTGGATCACTCGAGAACACTGATTTGAAGAAATTCATGACAAGCAGTTGGTTAATTAGGGTTAGGGATTTGGAAAGACAGAGTTTAGGGGATCGGAGATGCAGAGGATGGCATCCACGGTGGGGAGGCAGGAGAGAGGAGTCGGTGTTGAAGATAGGCTGGAGGTAGGCGGGTCTTCTTTACGTGCACTAGAGAAAAGGACCACAATAAGTGACTCGAGGAGTAATTGACTCGGCAGCTGACAGGTAATGACTAATGATGATGTGGCATAACAGAATTTTGGCACGTGTCACAAAGAATCGACTAATGGGTACGGATGATTTAGAATAAAATTATGAATGAAACTTGGCGTTACTTCGGCGTGGAGGATGAGCAATGGACATAATTTAGGATAAAATAATTTAAGCAAATCATTTAAGAAATTATTAAATTCAAGGGGCATTTACTTCCTATATGTTTACATATCTCACATCTTAATTTTACTTTTCTATATTAACGCCTCTAAAATCATTCATATCATATAAAAATATCACTATTTTAGATATGAAATACATATCTTTTCATAATTAAGATGTATGTATGTTTGTATGTGTGTGTGTGTCTATATATGTATGTATGTATGTATGTTAGTATATACGCCGCGTATTCAGATCAGTTGGTCGGGCATCAGCTTGTCAACTGTAAGTCCCCTCTGGTATGGGTTTCGCGAGTGTAGGGTATGATACTCGACTTCTTAGGCTCATGAGGGATGGTCGGAGCTTGCATAATAGTCTGCGGTCATTACTTTAATATAACATAATTGAAGTTTAGGCGTTATATATGCAAATACATAAAATTGAGTGGTATGTGCGTGTATTGACAGAAAATTAAAACGTGTATTAAGAGTCAAAAGAAATCAATTACAAAAAGAGGAGCTCTAATAAAAGAAAGATTTAAGATATCCTTATCAAGTAAAAATTACAAAAAAAAGGAGAACAAAGAGTACCTGACGAGACAAGTTGTGAGGAGGCACCCTCTCCAGCTAGCAAATTTGTAGCTTGGTTTCCTTCCCTGTAAATATGAGTCCATTTGGTAGTCATTTCCCTCAAAAGGTAGAAAATTTTCTCCATGACAAGTTGTAGATGCCATAAAACTACCTCATTTCCTGTGCAATAGTTCCACAAAGTTAATGAATCCGTCTCAACATGTAATATAGACCATCCCAATGATTTTGCCACCTTGACCGCGACAAGAACAATATCAGCTTTAACAAAGATATGTGATTTAACAACAGAAGGAGAAGAGAAGAAAACAACATAGCAACCCTCAAAGTTTTTGAAAGCACGACCAATATCATTAGTATACTCCCTACAACTACCATCAGCATTAGTTTTGATTCAATCTCTACCAAAATTTTTCTAGTAAACTAGTTAAGGAAGAAGTTTAGGAGACTGCCAAATAAAAATGTAGATTCTCTTGAGGTAATCACTAAGCTTAGCTAAATGGTTGTGCTTCATCTTGACAAATTTGATCGCCTTGTATGGATAAGATATTATGTGAAGGAATGTACTATCAATGCTTTCAACTTAGTTATCATGTTTCAGATTGTTCCGACAATCCAGAAGAAGCAGGAAGTAATCACAGGAATAACATTGTAAAAATAATTAGTAAGTTTTCTCCAATCATCCAAACAATCCCCAAAGAAGTTATAGCATAACACAAGAATCTGTAATTTGAAAAGATCATTAAATCTCCTTCAAATCTCCAAAGGAACCCACAAGATAGAAAAATGTGATTAAGAGAATCCTCCTCAAATGGAATGTTATCTCGGACCTTTCAATTTTAAAATTTCATCAATAGGAATGATTCCATGCACCATCCTTCAAGTAAAAATTGAAAGGGGACACTTCAGAAGAGGGGACCAAATCTATTTAGATCACCGACAAAAGAAGATCTTGAAAAGAGAGATAAATAGCTTTGGAAATGGAATGACCAATATAACCTTTCACCAAACTTCTATTTTTTGTTGCATGGTTGAGGGGAATTTACAAACTTCTAATGCTTGAATATACACCATATTTTGAATTTTAGGAACATCCCAGTTCTTGTCCTCCCAATAGCTAGCAACAATTAAATTAATGCCCATCCATATGAATGAGCCAAAGGGCCATGAAAAGTGTTGCCAACATACCAGAAGCTAGGTTACCATCACTTACTTATCATATCATAAATTGTTCAATAGTATTTTTACATTTAAGAATCTTTTTACATATAACAAAATTAGTTGGTTAGATAATACTAAATAAAGGATGGACATCTCCACAGTGTTTAGCTTACATAAGCTTAGTCCACAAGAAATCCCCAAATTTATATTTAATCAACAGCTTCATGAAATTGATTTTCATATTGTTAAGAATGGATTGTTTTTGTTCCTTCCTAATTTTATTTTTAAATGAGTCGTCAATTTGTTTATCATCTCATATTTCTGTTTTCCAAATAAGCCTCCCATATGGATCATGTGAATGATCGGAAGAAGAGATGAACTAAAAAAGCAAGACATACGACAAAGGCAGACAAATAAGAGAAAGAATGTGGAGAACTTTCGTACGGCTGACACGCCTTAAGATTACTTGTTTTTATATGTGTATTTCATGCACATTATTAAGAATATTGCACTTTAATGAAAGATATTTTGTGTGTTTTTCATTTCATGTACAAGAAAAGGAGTTTAAGAGAAAAAAAAGGAGCAAAAATGGATCAAAATGGGTTAAATGAAGCCAAAGAACATAAAAATTGACCAAGTTTCTTAGCGTCAGGATCTTCTAGAAGCTCAGCGCCTAAGCGCCACTGTTGGGCTCCTAGGCCCCAGAGACGGTTATGCATATATTCATTGAATTTAGATGAATTTCAAAAAGGTGCTTGTGAAACTTGATTATTTTTAGAGCTTTATATATAGAAAGCATTTCCACATGTTCAAGAAGAGAGGAGGAGAGGAAAGTTATTTTTTGGTAAGTTAGACCACCATTAGAGTGGGCAGCCACCATAGTGAGAATCTGGTGATTGTGAGTGTTTCTTGAGTCTTGTGGAGTCAAGTTCAATCAGGAAACTACAGAAGATTTCCTTGAGGAAAATTTTGAGATAATTATTTGTACTTTTATTTAAGTTTTGTTTTGTAAACTTGTTTTTTAATATATATCATATTTTGTTTTGTTATCCCCATGAATTCTGAATAGTTTTCTTTTCTTTTTCCTTGCAATAAGAACTAATCATGTTTAGGGTTAGAATGTTTTGAATATTTCTTTTATTCTAAAATTTTGTGATGATATTTTCAGCGGTTCTTAATTTGCTTTGCAAACTATCCATTTGTGTTGTTAAAATTAGTTGTGAAACATAATGACCCAGGAGGACTATGATTTAACCTAACTAGTGAATACCACACTAAATCTTGAATGGAGGGGATGTCACATCCAATGGGGAGTGCGAATACATAGGGAGATAAGTATTGATGGGCGCAAAATTGATGATTCAAGAGTGATAGGCTAGAACCCTTTTCAATTTGTTATTTAGTTCGGAACCTGAGGCATGGTTGGTCATATAGATAAGACACAATGGGTAATCTGAAAGTGAGAGGCTAGAATCTACTCAGCACAACCATATCAATTTGGAACTTAACTTTGTATTAACTAATGTTCTTTATGCACTCAGAAGAGGGTAAATAATAGGTATACTCATATTTGTCACAAAACCTCATTTGCATCATTAGGCATTTAATTCCTTCACTGACTACAATCTCTTTACAAGGGGAAATACTTTTATTATAATCTTAACTCTTTAAACATCTACAGTTTAGAAAATTTGCATATACTTTTATCTTTACTTTCAAATTAGAAAACTTTTGTTTATGCTCTTTTACAAACAGTTCATTATTATCCTCTTGCAAATTTTGTTTATAGTTTAAGTACATTTTTTCTAAATTTACATAGAAATTCACTTATTTCCTGTCGGTTCGATATTGGGGTTTTTAAAGAAAACCTTATATTACTCAAAACGATATGTATACTTGCATAATACCTCTAGTGTGTAAGTCATTAATCAATTTTATAACATATTTATTTTGTACACTAGTCGCTAAATATAAATTGGGTCAAATTTTTTACTATCTTTTTGAGGTTAAATAATTGTGTAATTGTGGGTTGGGTCAAGTTTTGGACATCGTTGCAAAAAAATAACATAATTTTTAACTTAGAAATTTTTATTTGATTGTAGATTTATTGTAGGAGAATTGCATTTTAGTTTCCCTTTATCAATATTTATTAATTTCTTAAAAAATATAAAAAAAGAAAAAAAATTAAAAATATAATTTTATTTTAAGTGTTTTGTTTTTTTTTGAATTTTTAATTTTGCATGTGTAGTTTGGGATCTCAAAGTAGCTTACAATATTGTGTTAGAAAGAATCATAAGAAAAATTTGAAAACAAAAAGATGTTCATAATTCTATAGAAATGTCAAACACTCACAAAATAATTTTGAAAATCAAACTTTTGAAAATGAACATCATAGTATACGACTACCTTTAAGGAACTATGTGAACCCTACAGCAAATGAAATTTACTTAACTATACAAACCCCTGTTGTAGTGGTTAACTCATTTAAACTTAAACAAGTTATTATCTAAATGGTACAAAACAATCAATTTTGGGAACACCATCTGAGGATCCAAACTTACACCTAGCAAGTTTTCTAGAACTATGTGCTACATTTAAATATGATGGCGTATCAAACGAAACTGTTAGACTTAGACTTTTTACTTTTTCCTTAAGGGATAAAGCTAACATGTGGATAAACTCATTAGCAAATGGATCTATTAGAACTTGGGGAGAATTAGCACAAAAATTCTTGGCTAAGTATTTTTCACCTTCAAAATCTGCTAAGCTTAGAAATGAAATAAACTTTTTTACTCAGTATGAAGGCAAGTTAACATACGAAGCTTAGGAACGATTTAAAGAACTCTTGAGGAGGTGTCTGCATCACGTCTTGCCAGACTGGTTAATTATTCAAACATTTTATAATGGGCTAGTAGGATCCCTTATATATATTATTGATATTGTTGTTGAAGGTTAATTAATTTCAAAACCATTTGATGAAGCTTATGTGTTTATTGAAGAGATGACTACGAACAATTTTCAATGGCTCTCTAAAAGGATAAATCCTAAGAAAGTTGTCAATGTTCATGATAATGATGTAATTTCAATATTGGCATCTCAAGTTACTACAATATCTAAGAAGATATATCAAATTGAAATGAACTTTTCTCAAACACCTCATTTTATTGAAGAGAATTCATTAGGACATATGATTTATTCTCAAACTTCATTAGAGACTTTAAATGCAATAAACAATTGACCCAATGACCCATATTCGAACTATTACAACCCAGGTTGGAAAAACCACCCTAACTTTAATTGAAATAATAATTCTAATGGCGAAAATAACCAATAAGGAAACAATCAAGTAAGTTAATTGAAAATTTGGAACAACTAGGGTAGTATAACTATAGACTTTCTTATCCTCCTGGATTTATAAATAATTAACTAATTAAGGAGAAGAAGTTATGTTACATTCAAGGAATTAATTACAAAGTCAAAATGTTGCAATAAGAAATATTGAGAATCAACTGGGACAATTTGCTAATGTACTTAGCAATAGGCCTCGGAGAACACTTCTTAGTAATGTTGAAAAAAAAAATAAAGATAAAAACAAATAACAAGAGCAAGTTAAAGCTGCCTAACTCAAGAGTGCAAGGGCATTAAATGTTGGAATTCAAGAAGAGATTGAAGTTGATGGGGAGAAAAAAGAAACTGAAAAATAAGAAAAAATTGTTCTTATGAATGTAGAAAAACCCGTCTCTCCAGCTAAGATCAATTTATAAAGGCGACCACCTTCATTTCCTCAGAGACCTAGACAACAAAAGCTGGATCAAAGGTTTTTAAAGTTTTTTAAGATATTTAAAAAACTTATCATTAACATTTCTTTCACTGAATCTTGAAATATATGTTAAGTTATGCTAAATTTATGAAAGAAATTGTAAACAAAAAGTGGAAGGTTGAAAATTATGAAACTGTTGCACTAAGTGAAAAATGCAGTGCAATAATTCAGAAAAAGCTTCCTCAAAAACTCAAAGATCCTAGTAGCTTTACTATATCTTGCGCAATTGGAGACATATTTTGTGGAAAATCTTTATGTGATTTAAGAGTTAACATTAATCTCATGTCATTATCAATATTCATAAGGTTAGGCTTAGAAGAGATTTATCCCGCCACTGTAACCCTGCAATTAGCACCCACTAAAAAGACATCATGATTAGTCTCATCCAAAGCTCCACATGTCACCCTAAGCCCACCAAAGGGTAAAGTAACCAAGACATCAAGCCAGACATCATGAGTTCAAGCATGCCAAGCTCACTTTAGTTGCTTTTTCTCCTCCAATTCAATTTTATCTCCCTTCAATGGCCATTGGAGACCCTTGCTTAAAAAATCAAAAGGAGGGCATTCCTCTTTTCCTTTACCCAAATCTTGCCCAAGCACATCTTGGAGCTACCTAACTCACTCCAGAGGATCTCCAGACAATTCCAAGCTACCCATAACCTCCACATGACCATAAATGGTTTTGGCTCAAAACCGTGAGCTCTCCCAATGGTTGTCATTCCCTACTCCCTCAACCAAACTTCAAAATTCTTGCTCCTAAACACTCCCACAAACCTCAACAACACTTCCTCTTCCTTCACATGCCATTTCAACATTTGTTGACCTCTAATTTCACCAAATTATCATAGGGACGTGTTTTTAGTTTTAGCTTATCTATTTATTTAACATCATATTATTCCCTTATTCAAATAAATCTCTCTCTCAAATCATACAAATTATTGAAAGTGGAAAGGAATTGAAAAGAATGATATACAACAACAAATAGGCCAATAATTTAAAAAGAAATGTGGAAGGCTTATGTATGAGTAATCTTCATGTGACATGTTGAGAGTATAAATCCGAACAAGATCAGGTCAAAATACCTCAAAACAAGTTATCCATAAAGAAAAATCCCTACGTAAGCCACCCATAACCAGAGAACAAAAAAAACATTTTTTTTTAATTCTGGGGGTCAAGCCCACTCTCAAAAAAATGTATCCCATTGATTATTTATATCTTGAGGAATTCCCAAGAATACTCTCAATAAATGGAGTCTTACATTATTGTGATAACCAACAAATGGGACACCAAAATGTTGGTTATTTCAATCAAAAGCATCTGACTACCTTAGGAGCCTATGTTAAGCCACATGAGAGAGGGTGAGTCACTCAAATCCACAAATGGACAACGATAGACTGACTAGTGAGGCACAGGAAATAACTGAGTTGTCTCAACAGGAACATCCTTATGCTTAAAAGCTCATCGGGCTATAATGGCAAAGGGTGAATTGTCATATCCCAAATGGGCGGCATGCTTATCAGTAGTAGCGGTCATTAAGAAGACATCAACGAAGTCCTAAAGGATGACAGGCCTCAATAAAGGAAGAATAGAGTGATCCTAAACAGGTAGAGACAGCTGAGTCAAGGAATCATGGATCCGTCATCCCAAGTTATTAAGTCTACCAAGTTGTGAAGGTAGTCAATCCAAACCAACCTAATACTCCGTGTCAGCAATCCGTTAATTACATCGTTCTAGAAGACCTTGGTAGCCCTAAGGGAAACTCTAAGTTCTATAACCTATAAAGGTAAATCTTATAGAGGTGGAACTTACACTTGCCAAATAAAGAGCGAAGATGCCACCAGAAGGAAGAGAAAGGACAAGTACTGCTACAAAGCTGAACAAACTCTTAATAAGGGACTTACTCTCCGTCTGGGTTGAGGAAACCTCTAACACCCTAATCGCACTAGAAAATCACATAAGTAGAAATCTATGTTAGGTCAGTCAGGTTAAAGAAGCACGGGGGCTTCTCCTCATGTCATGCAAATATTATGTAGTTATCTACCACAATCTTAAGCATAGAGGCTCTATTAAGTATGATGGAGTGTATAGTCATGCATGTGAACTGTTTTAAAACTAGCCAAAGGTCATGAAGATGACGAAAAGAAAGTACAAGTTTTAAAATCTTGAAATATTTTAATCCTAAACTTTTGATTAACTTTAATATTTAATTATTAGAATTTTATAAAAAAAATTATACTTTTAGAGTCATTGAAGAGCCTAAATTATACACATGATTCCCACACAAAACACACACCAAAAACAGCAAAACTGACAAAGCACATGCATAGCAATAAAAGAAGCATGACAAGAAAAAAAAAAGAAAATATAGAGGTCGGTTTCGCTGGACGATAACATATCCCAGGAAAGTAGGAAAAGAGGTCAAACTTTGCATATACATGTCCGGTCTTGGTTTTATACATGAATATAAATTCAGAATTAAGGTACATGACACGAGCAATTGTACTTGGTCCCTTCACATGGTTTGATGCATCATATGTCTCGGAGCACGTGCACGTACCTTATTTTCGATACAGACTCGATCCTAAGGTCTCTATCAAATATATGATAAAATAAAAAAAATACTCGATTTGTAGAAAAGTTAGCACGACTTATAACATGCAACACATATGAGCCATGTCTGGTAGAAGGAGCTTAGCAAAACCTATAGAAAATGTTCATCATTAAATCATTAATTGCTTCTCCCTTTTTTATGTGTGTGTGTGTTTAGGCATGGCTACTTGCAAGAAAACCACCCCTAATAGACTATTATGCATTTTAAACTCAGTAAACACACAAAAGCACAAGCAAAGTTATTTCTGGCTAGGTCAACCAAACCATCAAAGAGGAAGAGCTAGACATCGAAAGAGACTACTAAGCACCCTAATCCTAGCTTAGCACACTATCTAATAAAAATTTCCTAACACAATATCTATATTTTCATTAGAGTACAGGATAAATGCTCTCATATGACTTTGACGAGGTCACCAATTTCAGTCATGTCCTAAGGATCCAAGCGATCTAGAATAAATCATTAAGGTGATGACATTTTGAAAGGTTTGCCTCACATGTGGACTAAATTACATAACTTTAAAAAGTTGGACAACATAACATAACATTATATATATATATATATATATATATATATATATATATATATATATAATGTTTTGTAAATTAAGCACCTCATAAGTAACATACTTTAGAGCTTTTGGAACCTTTGCATAGTCATACACAAGTTGATCGTAATACAAAAACTTGCATTGTTCCCTGAGCCATACGCGTGAGCAATGCTCATTTAAGGATTATGACCAACAAACAGTTTCTCATCTAATTGAATCAACTTGTCACCTAAATAAACTAAGTGACGTACATACAAGTTGCAAATATGAGATAGCATGCCACGTTTGCTCAAGCGAACATGTGTGGCATACCAAGTGATTTGAGTATAATCTGAATGTTCCAATAGGTATGGACTATGGTCGCTCAAACGAACATGTATAGCGCATTAAAAAATTGAGTATGATATTAATGTTCGAACATGTATGAGCATCCATATTATACCTCAAATGTGGTTTAGCATCCTACAGTTGCTCAAGCGAGCATATGTAGCATCCTAAACCACACCTAGTCCATATATCTAGACATATAGCTTGCATGCTTGATGTGATTGCACCAGAAGTGATAATCACATGTAAAAGGCAAGCAAGATTTGCTATACATACAATGATCATATCCATTACAACATGCAAAGCATCAAAATGGGCCAACCAAAAGGTATACTTCTGGGCTGACAGATACTAGTTGACTGATCAAGGCATCCAACAAATGACTGCTAATCGGACCGACCAAACCGAGCCGACTGATATCGATCAACCGATCAAGGCGTCCAATGAGGAACCTCCAATTGGATTGAACAATATCTGGCGACCAGTCGAATCTGCCTAACTCAATCCAACCATTATCGGTGGACCGATCAATGCATTCAATGAGGGACCACCGATGAGATTGAACGATACATGGCGGTAGGTTGAATTAGCCTAAGACGGGCGGTCGAGTTGACCAATATTGGTCGACTAATCAAGTGTACAACGAGGGATAGTCGATTAGATCAAATGATACTAAGTGGCTGTTCAAATTGGTCTAAGGTGGGCAACCGAGCCTCGGAGCATGTAAAATTAATCATTTTTTTAAACCCAAATTTCAAAGAAATGACCACAAAACGTGCTAATACACCTTATCACATTCCGATGACAAGCTGATTCTCATGGGATCTATGGTTAGTAATGGAGAGGCACGTCAACATCTTATTGAACGAGACAAAAAGACACCCACCTTCGTTTTCTTGACACAAAGTAGAGGGTTTCTCACGAGGAGAACTCTCTGCGGCCGAAGGAATGATAATCAAAGAAATGCCATCATTCTCTTGGCCGATCAGCTTCAAATGTCCATCCAAATGAAGCCACAAAAAATGAAAAAAATAGTACAACCTCGTATATTGTAGGATTTTGGAGCTAAGGCTTAAAGGGAAAATCGCTTGGATTCAGCTGGGTAGTCCAGGAAAATAGATCCCTAACCTATCAGCTAGCACTAGATTCTTTAAAATTCAGACTTAGGGGACACTAAGAATGCAAATTTACAAGGGATTTAGAAATTTCCCCTATGTGATGATTGAAGAAGTGTGCTCTCGGCTTGTTCCTTGCTCTAACCTTGCTCTGGGAAGACAACTATGTTCTCTTCTCCAAAGAAGGTAGAAATTCTCCTCTTTCAAAGTAGAGATGAGTATCTCCTTCAAACAACTCCTCTCAAGGCCTTCAAACCTTCTTCATGCTCTCTTCCAGGAATTATTGAGGTCAAGATGGAGAAGCAAGTGGAGTAGTGATTTAATGGAGGAAAAAAAGTTGGATGAAGAAAAAGAAATTCTCTCCTTGACTTGAACTCTCCTCTCCATAAGTTTTCTCCTCTTCTCCTCTTCTCAAGGCTCTCTAGTTGTTTGAAAATGTAGAAGTTTTCTAGAGAAGAACGATCCAAAAGAACATCTGGATACCTAAAGTTCAATCATCTTATATTGTAACAAAAATAAGAGAATACAAGATGCTCTCTATTTAGATCCAAGGAAATATTTTTTTGATATTTTCCCAAAAAATCATAACAAATATATAATAACAAAAAAATGTGTTACAAATACAACAAATGTGACATATTTGGATATTCCCAATACATTCAAAAGTACCACTTAGTCTGAGTCATAAAAAGGACCCTTGATCATAGAGATTTTAAGAAGAATGGCTTAAATCATAAGATTAATTATTAAGATTGATAAAGCAAAGCTTTTAGAACTAGTAGAGAACATTTATGGGCTTAATTTGATCTAGGAATTACTAGCATGGCCAATTAAGCTCAAATATGATTAGATCAAACTTCTGAGTTGCCCTGAGCTAGCTTACTTGAGTGCTAATTAAGCTCAAATATGCTAAGGTCAAGGCCTACATATTTTAGTGCTAATTTGACTAAGTTTTGGGCTTAATCATATTTGGGAAAGATTATTGGTTCAAGGGTCCTTAAGATGGTCATATTGGGTTGATGGTTAATTATTTTGACAATGGTCGTATCTTACTTGATCAACACCGCTTAGTTTATGGATTGGATCCACTTACTAAATGCAATTAGAATAAGTAGTTCATCTAATTAGTCATTAGAGAAGTGGATTTTAATGGGTCATTTAGCTAAGGTTTTAGCATTGGGATGGGTTAGATTGTACTTATTTTTATTTGAAATTGTGTGGTTAACCGCCTGATTCAAGTTGTTTTGGAAGGACCTAAGGAGGCTAGGTTCACTTATGACTAAGGTCTTGGAAAATTAACTAATAGATTGAGCTAATAAAAAACCTCAAGTTCCTCAAGATTAGTTTTACTCTATATGCTTTACTTAAACTTGATCTAATTAGATATGAGTCCATATTGGTCTAATAAGACTAATAGGGCTACTTAGATCTCTAGGCAACTAAAGTATAGCTTAGAGTATCGTAAGTTAAGGACAATAAGATTAATTGTTTTAGTTAAAGGTTTATAGATAGGTTAACCTAAGGCTAGATTCAGGAAAAGTAAAGGAAATATAGTCCGAGAACTTATTTTGACCATTAAAATGATAAAATTTCTAAGAAAAATTAAGAATTTTAAGGTCCAAGCTAAAGCATTTTGGGCACCTTGATTGGGCAAGTCGTAAGCAGCTTTAGTTGGGCTAAAATAAAAATTAAAATAAGTAAAATGGATCCTTGGGTTAGTTACTTATCATAGGCTAAGGTTAAATTCATATAAAATATTTTTATCTAGTAGTCTTGAGTCACTAAGAAAGTTCAGAGATATGTAAGGCCACTTAGAGGACTTAAGTGGACTCACTAGGTTAATTTGAGCCTTAATAGGTTAATTTGAGTGTGTTATTACTATACCAGGATTTTTCATGATCAACTTAAAACATGTATGTTAATATCAAGAGAAAGCACTATTATTACATTTCTATATAGACATTATGTCTAATCAAATAAGTCAAACATAGACTAAAACCCTATTAAATCAATCTGATTAGGAATTTTACTGATGGTAACATTAAGGTCAACTAAAGATTAAAAAAAATATAAGTTAAGAGGATTAGAATTTTTTTTAATGAAGTATAACAAATTAAAACATATTGCATAAATTTAAGGAAAAATTATAACTTCTTAAAGCCATATTTAGCTAGATCAAGAGTCATAGGTGTAATATAGTGAGCTTTCGTCCGCTAAGATTAAGGAAGTGTAAGGGATATAAGTGTCCACTTAATAAAGCTTAAGAAGTTCTAAGTGGGTCTATTAAGGAAAATGACAGAGAAGCAAAGTAGGCTAAGCCTACAAAAATTAGAATGTTATTAACATCATTACAAAAAAGACATGAACATCTTGAACAACTCAATGATATCCTTGCACCTTTCTCAAATTACACTTTCATGTAATATTTTGTGAGAAAATGCATGTTGTAGGCACTAATAGTGTCCAAGAAAAAGAAAAGATCTTGCAACACTCCTGCCACAAAAAGCACAACTTGTTTAATTATTCTAAGGATGGTTGGATATAAGACTTCACTAATCTAGTGCATAAAATAAACTCCATGGTAGTAGTTTAAGATATAACTCATTTTTATGAGAGATTTTTTATGCCTCCCATAAAGTCTAAATTAGGGATCTTCTACATTTTAGGCTTTATGTTATGTATCTTTTAGTCTAGTTCTATAACCCTAAAACTTGTTATTAAAAGTAGCAATGGGGTAGTATGTACTCTTAGTTATTTTGGTTCTTACTATAATTGATATTCTAACACTATTAACCATGTTAGAATATACAAAGTTAGTGTTTCTATATTGTTTATATTATCGATTATCATCAAATCAAATTTATATCCAAAATATCTTTAATAATTTAATATTAAAATACAATAATGTTATTAAATTTTTTCTATAAATGATATAAATTAATGTTAATTATTTTATCTTATACATTGCTCATTCATCTACTTGTTTATATTTTTTAATAGTGTTATGACATTTTTATATACTATATTAACAAATTATACACTTAAAAAATTATTCTTATTATACAAATGCACAAATTTAGAGAGAACTTGTATTTACCTATTCTTGTTTATAGAATTAAAATATATTTTTCATCATTAAAATGAGAAGGTTATTGACCACATGAACTTAAGTTTTAAAATATGATTTATGAGCGAACAAGGTTTATCTAAATTTAGTGTATGAGTGAGCTAAATTACTTAAAATCAAGCATGAATTTTCAAGTCACTACATATGACTTAAATGAAGTTAGTTTCTTAATTAGCTTAAGTAAGATCAATTGCTATCTTAATGTCAAGCTTCAAGTACAAAAATATTTGACTTATTTTCGAGTCATGAATTATGAAAATTTAAGCATGAGAGATACTAAGATGATTTACAAATAATTATAACTAAAATATAATTAAAATGCAAACTAAGCTTAATAAAAAATGTATAAAACTAATCATATTGGCCAATCAAAAGTCACACCATATGATCAAATTTGATCCAAGTTAAAATTAAGTTGAACAACATGATTAGTTAAGTAGTTATTGGATTAGTTAAAATTAATGTGAAGATACACCACATGATAGGAATCATACTATATGATTTGCACTACATCATAATGTATAATATATAATCAATTTACAATGCTTATAATATTTTAAAATTTAAATAAAAAATACTATATGGTGCTTGCTATTGTATAATTATCTTTCTAATTCAATTTAATGAACCACATTTTAAATCAATCAATGTTTATGATCATATTTAAAAGTAATTAAAATAAAATATCTAGGATGTGTAGTATGACCCACCAATAATTTTTGTTTTAATTTTGAATTAACATAAATTAAGTATTTGAATATCAGGAGCAAATGATTCTTTATAGCATAATATCATTAATGTCTCTTTTAACTTAATGCATATTCTTACACTTGAAAACCCAAAGAGAGAATTAAAGAGAGAACTACATCTATACCAAATCATCTTCCTCTTACAAACCTTACATCCTTGAGTTCAATTATTTCCTTGGAGGACTTTATCTACTATTTTGGAGAGAGTTTATAGATCTCAAAATATGCACTAACAAAGTTGTTTCCTTCAAAGAAAAGTGGCAGCTTTTGTCTCAAAGCGAGCACATATCACCAAGCAAGTTGTGCCATAATGAAACCCTTTCCCTTATTCCACATGCAACATATCAATTTGACACACCTTCACTCTTAAATATTTTTATTATAAATTTAGATTAAAATTTTGAAATGATATTGTAACTAATTTATCTATATTTAATCTTTATTTTAAAGCTATCAAATTAAAATCAAAATAAATTTTTTTATAAAAATCACAATATCACCAATGGAACTCTCATTTTTGGCTAATTTTATATGGAAGTGATTTTGAGTTTAAATCACATCAGCTAGAGAATCAATTGCAATCAAACTGGTTGAACCGACCAATCTCGTTCAATTTTTTAACAAACACAATAGCTTTAAAAAGAGTATTTTTACGCCTGCCGGTTCGAGAGAATCATCAAGTAATTCTTACAAAACACTGATGCTTCACTTGTATTCAAAAGAAATCTCGGATAATATGTCATGGTCGTGTTGAAGGAAACATTAAAATAACGAGTAAAGTGCCAAAATAGTTCCCGACTATTTACTTGGGGTTGTTTTAATCCCAAAATACAAAAGTGAAAAATAATCTCGTCTACTTTAAATTGAGCTCTAATAACCCTCCATGAGATTTTCGCTGCCCCAAATTAAAAAACTCGGAAGACTATTTTGACACTTTACTCATAAAATAATATTGCATTCATATCCTTGGGGCAGCATCCTTAGAATAATATACTGTATACAGATGAAAAAGAAGCTTACTTTTTCACTCGGAATACAACATTATCATGACCCCCCAAAAGTTTGAGGAAGCTATTTTATCTAATTTAAGAAACGGAAATGATTGTCAACTGAAACTGAATTTTTACAATCATTGGCAAGCATTGGCTCAAAGCTACTTGAAGTAGCTACTGCTGCTAATGAACGTGCAAAGTTGCTATACTCTTACAGGGAATGCGACTGCTGCCTCATTAGCTCTAATGGATCTCTTATTCATTCCAGTAAAATTTACAATCATGTCTTGCAGCATATTTATAAGTGTGATCCTTTCTTAGGCATTCTTCAGCCTCTTCTTAGAAACCAACAGATATCGTCTAAGAGCAAGCATTGCGATCCAAGTAAACCTCGAAATCTTTTCTTTGATCATCAATAACAAAGCTGAACTCAGGACAGTCTTCAGAATTTGAGCTTGCAGGCCTTTGAAGAAGCCTGGAATACCTTCTTCTCTCCATATAGATGACAAACCACCGATTATTGTTTTGTGTGACTTTGATTTGGGTTCATTAGACTCGTCTTCATGATCAGAAGCTTGGATCATAACCTTGCATCTGTTCAAAATAATTAATATTGCTGTGAATTGTGACAAAATTAATAATACCAGAACAGGAAATGGAGCTTGAATCAGGCAGGAGTATTAATAAAATGTTGAGATCTGATACCTGATCAATGGATAGGTTATGATGGTTGCCACACTTTTGGATATGGCACCCAATAGAAAAGCCGAAAAAGCCGAAAGAGATTCTGAAGAGGAGCCTGCAGAACCTGACGCTGATTGCTTAATTTGCTGCCGCTTTAAAAATACTTGTTTAAGTTGGTCGAATACGGTGTACTGTAAACAAATTCAGAAAACTTACAATGCTGAAGTCCACAAGCTTTGTAAAAATTCTATATGAATAAATTTATAAATTAGTAAAATTCAGTCACTATGCACACATGATGACACACCGTTGTAATTCTATCCAAGAAACAAAAGATTCCTTATGTGCAAAATTATGTTCGTCTGTTAACAAACTTGAGCAATGTGTGCCGAATTGATTTCTAAAATGAACAACTTTGACAACAGTTGAGCTGTGGCTCAATCTTTCTAGAGTAACAGACACAGCATGGACAATGTGCTGCCCCAACAACTAGATATGCTAGCTTCATCATGAATCTTATATCTTCTTGTGTGATATGATTTTATTGATTGTAAACTCTTACTAAAAAGGTAAAACGTAATAAAAATAGAGAATTTTTTTATAAGTAATAAAAAAATAATAACACAAAATTGGTACCTATCAGTTCATGTTCTAAGAAGTTCAACTGATATCGTGGGGTAATTGGATGTACTTAAGCAGATAAAAACTCAATTGTTTCACATGGTGGCTTCTAATGGATGGAGATCCAGCCAGATTAACCAACTCTTACTTGAGGATGGCACCTCCACCAATGACCAAGATGAGTTGCAAGCTGCCATCACCAATTTGTCAATTCTAAACGGCGAAAAGCTGAAATCTCCAGAACTGGCCTGTTTTTGGGGACATTCCTAACATCACTGAGAGCAGCTGTAGTCTCTTAGCCAGCCTGCTCTGCTATCAAGCTCATCTCTCTGGAATCACCACATGACCCTCCTACAAACATCACATCTACTCTTCTGGAAACTCTCACCCGCAACCAGCTATATCCTACTCTGGAGCACTGGGATGCTAGCCAACCTCCTCGGCTATCAAGCTCATTTTCCCTTTCAAGCATATGGAAAAGACTGCCCTGTTTTCATCGTTAATGTGATTCTAGGTGTTGTAAATCATTAAAAAATAATTCATTTTATACGATAAATTACTTGTTTGAATGAGATGAAGATTGTAAGAGTAGCATTTATATAAAACACGCTGAATTTTTTATGTGCGAATTTACAATCTAAAATAAACCTACAAAATGCATGTCTTTGTATCATTTAAGTGACCAATAACTTCGGCTTATATGTGGTACACTGATATCAAATCGATGCCTAACAAGATGGTTTAAACTTACAGAAAGGCACATAAATTAATAATTTTTCTTCATTGTATACTTTATTATACTGATACTAATTAGAAAGATAGTTCTTATAGGGTGGTTGGATGGAAACTAAGCAGATAAGAAAAGAAACGAGAAATTAATGAAAGATTAAGAGAATATCTTAAAGAGAGTCGAAGTGTTGATTTTTCATAACAATGTGAAATTGTATTATTGATATGAAGTTTAAAATAGGAAATACAAGGAATAAAAAAACAGGAAAGGGAAAATATAACACGTAATATCTCCAATTTACCAATTCATAATAATATTTGGAGATAAAAGAAATAACATAAAATAGGAAAGACTAAAACAGGAAAGAAAATAAATCAAATTCAAGAAAATAAAGTTATATTAGGAAATAAATATAATCCTCATAACTTCTTATAGGAATAAATTATTTTATAATATAACTTCTAACATTCCCCCTCAAGTTGAAATAAAGTTGAAAATCATGTTCAACTTAGATTTGAAAACATCAATGGGCAAGAAGTTCCTGTGAGGTAGAACTTAAAGTCTTCATCCCGTATTGTGGTTGTCTTTGACCGTAGTTTCTGCAGTGTCTGTAGGTAGGCAAAAGACTCTTACAGGTAATGCTTCAAGAAAATTTGCAGGTTAAGTAGACAATCTGTAGAAAAAAAACTGATTTCTAGTTGACTGCAATTGTCAACAGTTGTAGTTTCTACACTGCCTGTAAGTAGGCAGAATGCTCCTACAGGTAATGCTGCAGAGAAGTTAACAGGGAAGTAGATAACATACAAAAAAAAGCTATAAGGTATGACTTGCAAAGAAAAAAAGAAAACTATGGATGAGAGTCTGCTACAAGAAAAATTATGGATGAGGGTCAGATACAGAAAAGGCTCCGGATGAGGGTCTGCTGCAAGAAAGGCTCCGGATGAGAGTCTGCTGCAGAAAAGAGCTCTAAAGGAGGGCCTACTGCAGGAAAGGGTTCTAGTGGCAAGGTAAGAGTTTTTCCGTAACAGAGAAGAAACCGACGAAGAAGGGAATGTAAGTCGGCTGCTGGGATTTCATTCAAGGATACATCCAGTTTTGCCTCTGTAATAACCATCCTCAAGTTGTTTTGAAAACCAATCAAAGATGAACTCCTCTTTAACAAGCTTCCTTTCGTTTCCACAATCCATGCATCTGAAATGGCAAAGAACTCCACAGAGGTGGCTGCTAGAATTCACGACCTTTAGGAATTTGCAACTTGCAGGAAGATGCTGGTAAGGTCTGCAGGGTAGTTTTCCAACCGTTAGAGAAGATATTAGACTCTTAGGGACCTACGAGAAGAGATCTGACAGTCCTGGGAGGTCTAGCTAGCATGAGTAGGTCTAACAATCCGTAGGTATGTAAGGAAAGGTTTTCGTCTGCCTGAAATCTACAGAGAAAGTTCTGGCGAAATGAAAGACTGCAAGAGGAATTGTCGGTGGTCCTGGAAAGAGATCGGCAGGGAGGTCCTGCAACTAGAAAATCCAGCAGGGAGACGACAAGGTAAAGAGATCATCCTTTCTTATTTCCAATGGAAAGAGGAACTAAATCCGACAGACAAACTAGGATTTCCACTAGAGAGAGAGACTCCCACTATATGGCGACCAGCAAAGTTGCAACTCCCGGCTCGGCAGATTGGTAAGGGAGAGAATCGTGCAGGATTGCGGCAAGAATGGAGGGGATCTACTCCGGGTGGGAGGGCTTGCGGACAACTTGCAGGGAGAGAAAGAGTCCCTCCCTTCTAGCAGAGAGGATGGCAATAAGGGAGTCCAAAGACTCTGGAGGGAGGATCGGCGGTTAGGGTAGGGAATTTAGCTCTGATAATAAGTTGGTTTTTAAAACAATGTAGAATTTTATCATTGATATGAAAAAGGGTTACAAATAACCCTTACATGAATCCTAAAATAGAAAAGACAAGAAAAAAATAATAGGAAAGAAAAGATATAACACATAGAATCTTTAATTAATCAATTCATAAAAATTATTTGAAGATATAGGAAACAATATAAAATAGAAAAATAAATAAATCAAATCCAATGAAATAAATCTAAAATAGAAAAATAAATAAAGTTATATTAGAAAATAAAATTAATCCTCATAACTTCTAACAGGAATAAATTATTTTCTAATATAACTTCTAAAACAAAAAATTGTGTAGATAGCAAGTTGTTGAAAATATAAATAGAACAACGTGGATACTTTGAGTAGGATCAGAATAGGGAAAGAGAGATGAAAATAGGGGATTGCTAGGATCCGCCATGGAGAAGAAAGAGTGGTTCGCCTCGATATAAAGGTGAATGTAATAAAAATTTAATGCAAAAATATTGAAAAGCAATGAAGCACGAACACCAACATAGGGGCACGGACACTACACGAAACGATACGACAACACGACATAATTGAAAAAAATAAGACATGACATGTCATAGGCACGTTTTTCTTTTTAATTAATTATAATTATAAAATATATATTTTTTCAATATTTTTTATTAAAAAGATAACAACACAAGTTGTGCAAGAATAAAATTAAACTTCATAAATTTAATTTATATTATAAAATCTTATGTTTATGAAAATTAATTTTTAAAATTAGATATAATATGTTTCAAAAGAATTATCCAACTTATTTATTAAAATTTAAATAATCTTATGATTATAAAAAAGAAATTATTAATGCTCGGCTTCGATGAATATTAGATGCACCTTTAAGGCTTGATTTTTGAAGAATGTTAAAGGGAGCTTCAAAATGATGAGATATGGGACGGTCTCAACAATGAGATATAATTAAGGCAAAAGGCATATTTATAATTTTCTAATTCTCATGTTCCATATCGTGAAGTTCATTCTAAAATAAAAGAAAAAGTTCTAATACATTATAGATCTACCTCCAGAGCATAAAGAACCAAACTTCGTACATTGGGAAGTTGATTCAATGCTGATAACATGATTGTTGAACACTATGACCAAAGAATAGTGGTAAATTCATCTTTTTCTCTACTGCAAAAGAGATTTAGAATGCAGTTAAACAAATATTCTCAAAGATGAAAGTTGTTGAGCTCATCAATGAAATCAAGGTAAAGCTCACCATTACTAAATAAGGTAGTCTTCTTATTATTAAATACTTCAATGGCATGGAAGTCTATTGGTTGGAGTTAGACTATTACAAAGATCTCAAGATATCATATTGTGAGGATGAGGTGATCCTCAAATAATTCACGGAGCAAAAGAAAATCTTTTAAGTTACTGATGAGAATCAGTAATAAATTTGAACAAATTCGAATCTAATTTCTAAGCAGAGAAAATCACTCTTCTCTGAATGAAGTAATATTTCTCACATGGGGCTGAAGATCGATGGTCCGGGTCTTGAAACATCTATTATGACAACTTCAAAATTCCAAGAAAAGGATTTTCTATTACCAAACGTTCTCCAAAAGTTAACAAAAAATTTCTTTCAAAAATAATTTTTTCATGAAACAATTGCAAAAAGAAATGACACTGAAGACAAATGCAGGAAGCTCAATGGAAAACTACAAAGACTATGAAAGAGAATGACAAAAAGAAAACAAAAGCAGAAGGGATTAACTCAAAAGATATTCAAAAATTAAGGAGTCTTCTCATTTTGTTAATAAACTTTTAATTGAAATACTTTTAATGCCCCAAATAATTCTTTCACATCCTAGATATTAAATTCAACAATCACTGATCACATGACAAACCTTATTAATATAATTCAATCATACAAACTATGCCCCAACAATAAAAAAAATAAAGGCAACATATGAATCTATAACAACTATTGAAGGATAGGAAGTCATCTAAATTTCTCCCAATTTACTCTCACTAGCATATCGCATATTCCACAACATGGAGTTAATCTTTTACCTATCCACAAATTAATCAAAGTCCATAACTGCAAGGTCATCTTCTTTATTGATCATTATATTTTTTAGAACCTCTATGAGGAAGATGATTGGCAAAGCTAGAGAAAAGGATAAGATATACCTTTTTGAAGATGGAGATCAACCATCATGCTCCTTCATCACTCATAGTACCGACATCATCCGCACACCGTTAGCGTACAAAGGCCTTCTTTTATAAATTTCCATGTATGTTTCATTTTCTTTTCATAAATATAAACATCAAAGATTTTAATTGTAAAATTTATGAAATTGCTAAAGATTATTATGTTATTTTTCATAAAAGCAACTCTAGATGCACTTATCTTTTTGTGTTAATTCATTGTGATATTATTGTCCTTCTTTGAGACAAAGGGTATTATCTACCAATCTTCTTAATTTGATACTCACAAACAAAAAAGTGTGACAGAGAGGGAAAGCCACAATATTTTGGAGGTCACTGGGACACTTCTCAACAATCAAATGCCGCAATATTGGGGAGAAGCAATTCTAACTACTACATATTTATTCAATAGAGTACCAACCAGAGATTGAGTTTAGAAGTCTCCTAAATTATTTGATTGAGTTCTTTCTTATAAAAAATTACTCAAAAGTTCCTACTAAACTTTTTTGATATATATTATTGGCTATGTTCATATCCATAAATATAGGAAAAAATTTAATCCAACACCTCTCAAGTGTATATTCATTGAACATTTCGCCACAAAAAGTGCTAAAATTCACATACAAAAAATTGTTTCTTACTTCAAGGGATATCACTTTTGATGAAACTCATAGATCTTTCACTTAAGCTCTTCTTTAGGTGGAGAATTCCCAACTTAAAGATAAACTAGATGAAATTTTTATCTTGACATACCTGAAGCAATAAATCTGACGAATGCAAGCCTTGTTCTCACTATATCCTTTTAAGTCTATACAAGAATGAACAAACCCAACCAAGATCTCCAAAAAGTCCAGGACTCATAACTGTTAAAAACTAATATTAATCAACACACTACTAATTATTTATATCCCATCTTTCGATGTATATCTTTTTATAAACTTTCTTCCTTCATAAAGCTTTCATAACTAACATCAATGTCAAGCCTATCTCCATTTCACAAATTTTGTTTTGAGTCACCTGAAAACAATAATTAAAAAGAGCTACGACAAAAGACGAAAAACTTTAAAAAAATCACACGTGAGAGATTATCAACTTACCAATAAAATATAATATGATGCAAATGGATCTTCACTATCAAATAAAAAAAAACATATGGGAGCCTAGAAAGGTACAAAATAAAATTGATAGCGAAAGGAAATACTCAATCATTTGAAATTGACTATCAAGAAATATTTACATCTGTTGCAAAAATAACTTCACATTTTAATGTCTCTAGTAGCATATCATGGGTATCATATACAACAATA
>NEWO01000383.1:495936-526117 GCA_003013225.1 Phalaenopsis aphrodite
TAGTAGCATATCATGGGTATCATATACAACAATATGATGTTAAAAATAATTTCTTACATGAGAACATCAGAAAAAGTTTATATAGATCCACCAACGCTTCCTCAAAAAGAATCAAATATACCACTTGAAAAAGGGCTTGAATGGCCTAAAACAATCAACAACAGCTTGATTTGATAGATTTACTAAGACTATGGTGGGAGTTGGAGAGAAGCAAAGTCAAGAAGGCCATGCTCTCTTCATGAAATACTCTCCTGATGATAAAATCTTAATCCTCATTGTATATAGTAACAATATGAAAATTATAAAGAATGATAAACAGCAAAAAGAGCTCTAAAAGACGGCTTGTTGAAGAAATTGAAATTAAAGAATTTGAAAAACTCAATTACTTCTTGGGCATAAAAAATACCTCAATCTAAATAAATGATATTTTTCTCATGGCAGAAATATATTAGGAATCGACTAAAAGAAACCAAGATGATAGAGATGAGCCATGTGAAACTTCAATTGAACCACGAAAAAAATAGAATCTTGATGAATAAGAAACTTAATATAGATACAAGACAATATAAAAAGTTAGTACATAAATTAATCTACTTATCATACACTCGTCTTAACATTATACTCGCAGTAAGTATAATCAGACAATTCATGCACAAGCCCAAAAAGTCAAAACTTGAATTCAGTTCATTTTATTATTTTCTTTATTAATTTGGTTAATTAATATTTTTAAGTTGCATTCATTCTTAATTTAGTTGGGTTCTCAAACAACTCCTACACCATGCAAAAATCATTTGTTCGTAGATTTATTAAATGTTTAAACAAAACACTGAACACCATGTGAGGCACATACATTTCATGAAACGTGCGATACGTACCAAAAAATCTCAACTCCAGGAGATCTTAAATGAGATTCTCTCTAATTATGATGCTTATTAGTTGGAAGTATATAACAAAACTGAAATTGTAATTAAGAAAAACAGGATTCACTCAAATAAACGTGTTTTTTTTCTGCAGCCCATTTTTCCAATTCAGATTAATTACAAGTACCTTCATAAGTACATGTTCTTCACGTCTGCTATGTTATATATGCCAAAATAGTTAATTGTCTCTCTTCGGTTTAAAGTTCATTCGAGACGATAAAGCAGTCATGGCATGCGATTTTAATAAGCAACATGCTTTTAATCTATATTTATTCAACACCATTGGTCATCCGTCTTAATTGAATAAATTACATTTATTTAATGCATTAAATATATTATAATTCCTCTTAAAGAGAAATAAGCAATTAAAACATTTTTTTTATCAATCTGCACAACATTAAAATTTTATTTTCTTCCCTCATTCGATTCGTACGATTTATTTGAGTCAAAAAGAACATATTTATATATCACCGTAGAAAATGTTCAACTCTGGTGTGGCACATGCCCCCAATTAAATTTTAAATATTTATTTAATAAACTCTCAATATTTTATATTTTCAGTAGTAAAAATTAAATTTGTTTCATTTCAAATAATAAAATTATTGGCCGACCCCACGTAGTGGGTTTAAGGCTTTGTTGTTGTTGTTGTTGTTGTTGTTCAAATAATAAAATTAATTTATGTGCCCAAATTTTAAAAAAAAACAATTCTACGTTTGCCACTATAAGCTGAGGTGCCTCAAGGCCTATATTCAATCTTGCCAGAAGTATATTAAATGTGAGGCACTTGAAACTATGTAACTGAAAGAAAAACATAATTATAAAAAAACAGAAACATAAGTTCATAAAATTACATAACTAGTATAAGGCCAGGAATGATAGAAATACATATGCTTATTAATTCTAAAGAATGATAGAAATGCATATGCCTATTAATTCTAAAGATATTTGTGTTGCATATCGCATAAGCACTTGTATGACAAAGTGATTTGCTTTCAAGAGAAGTAAATAAAATGTGAAATTTGTGTGGAAATTCCATGTAGATAATAGTATAATGCAATTATGTAGTACTTTTGTGCTTGTATTGCAGCTGACTAAGAAAGGAATTTATTTTGGTGACTATGTTTTGGCTCAAGGCGGTATGCATGATTCCTTCTTTTCAACCAAATGTCCACTTACATTAACTCTTTATAGTTATCATGTGGTATGGTATTGTTCTAACTTTTTTTGGATTGTAATTAATGGAATCATGTAAACAAAATCTTTTGATACTTCAACTTTGATATTTTCCTTCTTCCTTTGGATTTTGTGGTAACATTCATTACATGTGTAGGCTCATGTTTTAATAAATATTAGGATATCAAGATAACGTTTTCTATAAAAATGATAACTCTAATTCGTTATTTCTGTTTCTTTGGAAGAGTTTGAGTTTTTCTCATTCAATTGCACTTGATTTATGGGGCTCGCTATATGAGTGACAAGAAAAACAATAGAATCAGGTTAACTTTCCCGAACAACTATAAATAAGTACAGGCCACATGGTGCAACTATATGTTTAGACCTATCCAAATTTAGTCAGGCTTAAACTCTTCCCAGATAGGAAAAACAAATATTATTGATAAAACCAAATAGATGATCAAAATCATCATGCTTGAAAGGGAAAATACAACAATACGACCCCAAAAATCTGAAATAGCAACAGACACGACACAACTAATCAAACAAAGGTGGGATCTCGAGATGGTGGTGATGAACAGCGTGAGTTTGGAGTGTGTTGGTAAGGTGAGAGGGCAGAACAAGTGGGTGGATATGACAACGACACAACAGGTCCTTGCTATCCTGGGCAGCGACAACAAGGTGGAATTTAGGTTCCTGGGGGTTAGAATAGTGAATATGTGGCAGAGAGACTGTGCAAGAAAGCTGGGATGGGTTAGATCACAGGGACGAGCCCCGAGATATTGAGACAGCGACCGGTGGAAAGGCAAAAGGATTTATGGTGGCTGGAACAGCATTGGAACCGCGGGAAATGTGGACTGAAATGCAGAAACTGCACAAAGAGTGGCGTCAGCAACTGTTTCGAGCAGCCGCCGCAAGAAACGATGGCGGAGAACAGTGTGGGGAGGATGTGGAAGGGGAATAGGGAAGATACACCACCTCAAGAGAGAGATACAGTCTGAGCACCAAAAAATCCCTCGGATACAACTCTTGAAGAGAAACAGATTGTGGTTGCTGTCTTAAACAAACTCAGGCCAAAAAGTGACTTCCAAACCCTAATACTATATATATATATATATATATATATATATATATATATATATATATATATATATATATATATATATATATATATATATATATATATATATATATATATATATATATATAAAATATAGGAAATATAGAAAATAACTAAAAAGGAATGAAGGATAATACGAAAAAAAGCATAAGAATAAAAAACAAGTTTATTATGGCCCGTTTCCTGTGATATTTATTCTCGCGGTATCGTGGTAGCTACAGTACCGCAGCAATTTTGGGAGGTAAGCTCACCCATCAGCGCATCAAAAGGAATGGAAAAATAAACACAAAATTTTAATCATCCAAATACATTTAAGTTTATTATTCCATCATTGCACCCACAATTTGATGCCACCAATAATTTCAATTTCAACGTATACAAAAACTTCTAACATATGGAACCGGGCAATATGTTCGTAAGTTATTTAAACACTAACTATTTATTAGGAAAAAATCCCAAAATGGTTCCCCACTACTCTGATGGGGCAAATTTAGTCCCAAAATTTTGCAGTGCTCCAGTTTAGTCCTTCAACTATAAAAAATTGATCCAAAATGGTCCCATTAGTAAAAATCATGATACAAAAGTGATCTCAATTTAGTCTATTTATTATACAAAACTGGTCACAATTTAGTCCCTAAGGACCAATTGAGATCAATTTTCAATAGTCGAGGGATAAGCATTGTAGAATTTTGGTATTAGATTGGCCACATTTGAATACTTGGGGGACCATTTTAGAAGTTAGCCCTATTTTATTACAAGAGAAAAAACATGCTAAAACAGCTACAACAGTGTAAACAACATAAACAAAATATTGATGCAAGAAAGAAAAAATATACTCAAACTAGATTTATTTAAGTAAAATTTTCTTTATGACTTGTCTTATTGTCAAAAATTACAAAAGGTTTCCAAAATAAATATTATAAAGGTTAGATTATAATTGGACCATGATGTAGTCTAGCAAGTAGTTGGACCAATCAGAAGAAGTCAGAAGTAACAAAATAATTGGTATAATGATAATGAGTATGAGAAAAGCCTAATCTATTTTGAAGTTGGATTTTTTTTCTTTTATTTATTTTTCCAAGATTATGTTTTTGCTCTAAGTTTATTTACTTATGTGGATAATAAGCAATTAATATATTTATTTTCCATGAGATTAGGGCTGGCAGGGAATGGGGGGTTCACTTACCTCCATTCAAACCAAGAGGCCGCCCCCTCTCCCTCAGCTTTCTATTCTATTTTGATTAAGAATTTTTATTTGGACTATTTATTTGCTAGTTTGATGAATGAAAAGGTTGTTGTCAGTAAAAAAAAATAAATAAAGAGATTTCTTCTGCGAGTTGAAGGCTTGTTAGCCTGTTAAACAAGATGGGGGATTTGGTGATCTTAAACATGCTATTGCTTTGAAAAGTGAGATTTATCTTTTCTTTTGTAATTTTTATTTTAATATTGTAATCACAGTTTCATCCTTTCTCTACCTTCCCATACTTGTTTCCTAATTTTCCTCCCACAAAGCCCTAACAAAACCGAACCTAGGGTTGTCAGCCAAGAGAGTTAACAAGACCAAGTCCAATCCCTTAACTATTTGGTCACCCTAAATCATTTGAAATTTTGCAAAACAAAAAAAAAACTCTAAATCCAATATAAAGATATTTTACTACAACTTAAAGGAGGAATCTTCTCAATTTTCCCTACCCTAAGCACATCCATCAAGGCCAAAGATCCACCTTAGAACTGGCAACCAAATTAAATTCCTGTATAACCAAGGCTTAATATAAAGGAAGATTTACATATATGCCACCAATATATTTACTTATCTAATACCTAAACATTGATATTTACATTAATATCACTTTAACTTTACATAAAAAGATGAATTTCATTTTTAAAAAATTAGTAATAATGATATTTTTAACGTGATATAAAAAGATTTTAGTGCTAAAAATGTAAAAATCAAAACTCTGGTATTAGGCATGTAAATCAATAAGAATTGTGTGAAATGCCCCTAACATAAAATCTAGAGAAAATATCAAAAGATGGTAAAATCTTATGAAAAATTTCATATCACAACTAGACATCCTAATCAAAAATTTTCAAGCGTTTCCAAGCCCTACAGTGGCCTAGATCCTCCACAACTAAAGTCTATAGTTGGATTTAGGGGTTTTATGTTTGGGTTTCCCTTTGTTCGGTCAACTCTGGACTTAGGATTTTTCTTAGGACCACTCATTCAAAACCTAGTTCGTTGCTTTGGCTCCTAACTTAGGATTTTCCTTAGGTCCACTCATTCGACCCCTTAGCCCATTCCTTCAACACCTTCCAAACATCTTTCGAAGCTTACTAGCCAAAAATCCATCACTCCAATGCAAATCCTGGGTCCCCCACCAGATAATCCAACATGGTAGTTTCTAAATTTACAAATAAAAATTAGGAAAAAAATTCACAGCTTCCTTACTATAAAATACCAAAAAACTACATAGCACAATCATTAAAAAAAATCTAGTGAATGAAAAAAACTAAATGATGTAACACATTCCCAAAGAAGCGAGAACATGCTCATCCATATGATAGATGGGAAAAGATAGAATGTCATATAGAAAAAAAAATCATAAATGACAGGCAACAGGACATTTCGGGCGATTTGAGCCATGTGAATTAGCACGTACCTGAATAGCAGGATTTGATGTCAAGACAAGAGATATGCTTAGACCATCAAATGCTTCAGTCAATGAACCATTTGTAAGGGTTTCCCACAATCCCTTCGATTTTCCAAAGGAACTTGTTTGCATCCTGGAAGCTGCTGTATCCAATGGCTATAGGATAAACAAATTAATAACCCTAAAGTCATGTCATACAACTGGTATTCAAGCTCGTATTGAAAAACATATATAAACCTGGGTAAGAATAGCAGTGCAAGCACCAGCACCAGCTGCAATAATCAAGTTCACAGTCGTTCCAATGGATTTGACTCCACTCTTCATAAGATAAAGTCGTTTGAAATAGCTATAACCATAGAAGTACACAAACTGTGCTATGACAGATTGTAAGTTCTTTGTGCCAAGTCCTTGGTATAGTGAAAGAATTTGTCCCTTGGAAATTGCTTCAAACAAAACATCAGAAAGGTTCCTGGACAAAAACATTCAAAAAGACAAAATTATTAAACTTTGCAGTGCTCCAATGTGAGTGAGCCTATATACCTGCAAGCACCTAACCATGCATAACAAAATTAATAATTACACTCTCTAATGCCAACTAGCTTGTTCTCAATTTTCAGGATGTAAATATTTATTTGACATGTGAGGGGAGACAAAAAGGGTTCAAGTCATTATAAAAACCCATACAAAACAAAAAATTAAAAATAAAAATCAACTATTCTATTTCTTCCTTCACATTGCCAAAAACTTTGGATATAGAAACAATAGGCAGTTCCCATGAGTTGCAATGCATGATAAGAATATTGAAATAAACTTTAATCATTAGATGTGTTATAAAGGATCCGGGTCGAATAAAAAAAATAAATTAAAACACAAGTAGATTTTAATTGAAAAAATATAAAATTAAATTCAAATCATTTCTATTAACTTATCCATTAGATTAAAAGCAGGCACATTAGTTAATAATCAAGTGTCTGCATAAAAAATATTGCAATTTTCAGTCTAAACTGAAACTTAAAAATAAGGATTTTGATGAACTGAGAGTTAAGTATTAACTAAAATAGTCATTTCAAAATCAAACTATGTCACGTGCCATGTTCAAATTTAAAATTAATGAAGAGCATTACATGAAAAGTAAATTTTAAATGTGTTTGAATTTAAATTAAAAAATTATGCCAAGTGGCAATCACATGATGTGCCAAGTACAATCTCCTTGAAGCATGTGCACTAGCTTAGTACAAATAAATATACTTAGACTGTAAGAAAATGCCAACAGGATGATCCAAATCTTACTATCTATGGATATTCCATTTAATTTTCTGTCATTTCCATTTTCAGTCAGTTCAAAGGATCATGGAATGATCATAAAGGAAGCATGGTTTTGTTAGGTCACAACTGCAGTAAGGAAATATAACTCAAATAAAACAACACATTGAGCTAAAAAGCATAATACACACATTTCTCCAAGATAACACTACAAAAATATGATGTTTAATTAACATAGATATGATGAAGAAATCACTTCTTCAGTAGAACGAGAGCTAACTGTCACGCCCCACCGATACAATGACATGATGGATTATTCTAGAAGATGGAGGCCTAAAGAACAACCTAGAAGAATCTAGAATATGTATGTACATAAGAATGATGTAGAACTATCTAGAGCTAGAATATTATATTGTAAAGCTTCCCTTGGAAAATAGTCTCACATTGGCTAGGTGTAAGGCCAAAGACATGGTAGAAGCTATAAATAAGAGTCCCTTCCCCTCATCCGAATCCATCTGAGATTTCAAACTTTCAAGCTTTGTAATCTCTCTTTATCAGTGAAACATTTTCTTCTTTAACTCTTCTTCCTATTCTACTTTCAAGAGAGTGCTTCGAGTTGTTAGTTGGGAAGGTTAGGTTGATTTAGTGCTAAAAGAGAGCGCTAAAGCCGCACGGATAACTCGAGGAAAGTTAATATATGGCAGTTGGTATGGTGAAAAGCGTCAAGGAGCACGTGATGGAGCCACTAATGTGGAGTCATCTCAATGGCGAGGTCGCCAGGAGACCCCGTTGCACCCAAGCCACATGGGAGGTCTAAAGAGATCATGCATGGCTTTGATTCGCGTCTTGCTCGGATGGAGGAGGCAATGAATGGCGTAGAGGGCCAAGTAGAGAGCCTTGGCCAAAGGGTTGATGAACTCGAGGAGGAGGACGCCACCATCCATTCAACAATCAGAGGTATGATGCTCCAACATAAGAAGACCTTAATGGGCCAAGTGGCTAAGTTGCAGGAGAATTTTATGGGGAAGCTCCAAGAGGTGCGAAGTGCCTATAAGGAAGAGATGAGTGACATGCGTGCTAGCTTGGAGGAGATACGTGGGGACATTTCGTTGTGCAAGAGGACACTAGCGACACCCACCAACCATCAAACCTTCGAATCCAAGAGGATTGAGGTGGTTAGCAGGGGAAAACGACAATTGCCAATACAAGCAGAACAACGTCAACAAACCTTTCAATGCCCTCGTCAGAATATTCAGCAATCATCTCAGCAGAGACCTTATCAGACACATGAAAGACAAGTTCCAATCATGAACACTCGATCAAATGAGATATATTCTTTTAAAGATGAAGCAACAAAAAAGATGTTCCACAGTCTGATTAAGAATCCCGAGTTCAGGTTACCCAAGCCAAAGAAGCCCAACGAGGCCAACAAGAAAGGACATCTGAGATATTGCCCGTACCACAAGTTCGTTGGACACACCATAGAAGAGTGTTGCAGTTTCAAAGACTTGCTTGAGGAGAAGTTCAAGAATGGAGACGTAACGATCCCGGAAAAATATTTGAAAAGAACCTGAAAAAGGTTTTATCAATATGATTTCGGTCGATATGTTTGTTCCAACCTATTCCTATGAAGCTGCCAATGAATGAAATGTCTTTTGGCCACTATTGTACTACTTTTGTTGTTGAATGGGAAATTAGCATGATTAATGTTAGTTTATCCCATCCCTCCCACCGCAATTAATGAAAAGAAGGGGTTCGTTGTTGTTCAAGATTGTGCAATATTTAAAAAGAAAACTGATCACCTCGAAGGAAAATTTGGATGTTTTGATAAGACTATGACTTCAGGGGATAATGAAATTAATGTCCTAATATCTGAGTCATCCACTTTAAAGAATTCGGACCGGGTCCTAAGTTAATTTCAAAATAAGATAGTGTGTTTGAAATGCGAATAGTTGACTCGGGATATGACGAGCCTTTTAATTTTCTGCCACGTGACTGGGTCCTGACTTTCAAATGAGTTATAATATCCCAGAATTTGACTTAAGAAACATTTGAGGATTATTAGTCAGGGGAATTTGGACATTCAAAATCTTTAACATACGTTCCACCAGATATAGTAATTCTCAGAAAACAAGGGAACAAAAAAATATTGTGTGAAAATTCTTCGAGAAGAAGCTTGAGGTGAGCTTATAATCAAAAATTGGTTTCTGAATTAAGACATTCAAAATCTTTAAATAATGCTCTACCAGATATAGTAATTCTCAACAAAATATGGGGAATTAAAAAAAAAAAGAGAAAAGAAAGAAGAAGAAGAAGAAAAAAAAAAGGAAAAGAAAAGGAAAAGAGAGGTCTCACTGAGAAGAAGCTTGAGGTGGACGTATAATCAAAAATTGGTGTCCGAGTTTCCCGTGATTAATGAGACTTAGAATGTTCTCTTAAGGAAATTTTTCTGATATTATATTCAAGAAAAAGTTCAACGATCTTGAGTCTTTTGATCGGTTATTAATTGACTCAGAAACATCTTTGGAAAACAAAAAATGTTTTGATCACACGACCAAAATTCTGAAATCTGCTTAGGCTCAGGAAGAAGGAATTAAAGACACGACGATGATATTAGCAGTTAATGGAAATTCAAACCTGAAGTCATATCCTTCAGAGTCCAACAAATACAACTCCAACTTCAACTCGAAGAACGTTAGAAAGATTTCTCAAAGACAACTTCAACAACCTTTATAGAATCTGCAACAAACCAAATGATGACTGCTGTAAACGAAGCTACGAACTTGCGGCCTCTTCAGCCATGGTATCTGTAGAAATAACGCACCTGTTATGTGTGCTTGAAAGAATATAGTTCTGATGGTGCCTTAAGGATGGGCTATTTTCGACACTTGTCATTTGTCAGAGGACGATACTTCAAGAAGTACTGTACCTTGCAATGTTTCAGAGACAAAGACTCANTTGGGTCACAACTGCAGTAAGGAAATATAACTCAAATAAAACAACACATTGAGCTAAAAAGCAGGATACACACATTTCTCCAAGATAACACTACATAAATATAAAGTTTAATTAACATAGATATGATAAAGAAATCACTTCTTTAGTAGAACGAGAGCCAACTGTCACACCCCACCGATACTATGGCATGATGGATTATTCTAGAAGATGGAGGCCTAAAGAACAACCTAGAAGAATCTAAAATATGTATGTACATAAGAATGATGTAGAACTAGAGCTAGAATATTATATTGTAAAGCTTCCCTTGGAAAATAGTCTCACATTGGCTAGGTGTAAGGCCAAAGACATGGGGGAAGCTATAAATAAGAGTTTCTTCCCCTCATCTCAATCCATCCGAGATTTCAAGCTTTCAAACTTTGTAATCTCTCTTTATCAATGAAGCATTTTCTTCTCTAACTCTTCTTCCTATTCTACTTTCAAGAGAGTGTTTTGAGTTGTTAGTTGGGAAAGTTAGGCTGATTTAGTGCTAAAAGAGAGCGCTAAAGCCGCACGAATAACTCAAAGAAAATTAATATGTGACAGTTGGTATGGTGAAAAGCGTCAAGGAGCACGTGATGGAGTCGGAAGCCACTAATATGGAGTCATCTCAACGGCGAGGTCGCCAGGAGCAAAGGGATCCCGTTGCACCCAAGCCACATGGGAGGTCTAAGAAGATCATGCATGGCTTTAATTCGTGTCTTGCTCGGATGGAGGAGGCAATGAATGACGTAAAGGGTCAAGTAGAGGACCTTGGCCAAAGGGTTGATGAACTCGAGAAGGAGGACGCCACCATCCATTCAACAATCAGAGGTATGATACTCCAACTTGAGGAGATCTTAATGGGCCAAGTGGCTAAGTTGTAGGAGAATTTTATGGGGAAGCTCCAAGAGGTGCGAAGTGCCTATAAGGAAGAGATGAGTGACATGTGTGCTAGCTTGGAGGAGATGCGTGGGGACATTTCGTTGTGCAAGAGGGCACTAGCGACACCCACCAACCATCAAACCTTCGAATCCAAGAGGATTGAGGTGTCAAAACCAAAGAGTTTTGGAGGAACTCGTGATGCAAAAGAAGTAGATAACTTCTTATGGGGACTGGAGCAATACTTCAGAGCGCTGGGGATCATGGATGAAGAGGCAAGAATTTAATTTGTTACTCTTTATCTTTCAGATATTGCTATGCTATGGTGGAGAAGAAGGCAAGAAGATGTCAAAAAAGGTATGTGTACCCTCTCCACTTTTGATGACCTTAACAAAAAGCTAAAGATGCAGTTCTACCCTGAAAATGCGGAGGATGAGGCTAGAGCCCAATTGCGAAGACTCAAGCAAATAGGATCAATCCGAGAATATATCAAGGAGTTTACTAGTCTGGTCCTTGAAATCCCTGATATGTCAGACAAGAATGTTCTATTCAACTTCATGGATGGACTCCAACAATGGACAAAGACGGAGCTTATGAGACGTGGTGCACAAGATCTCGCTTCCGTCATCGCCATTGCAGAAAGTTTAGTGGACTATACAAAGAAGTCTACAAAACCAAAAGAAAAGCAGAGCAACTATGTCAAAAGTGGGGGAGACCGGGAGCAACACAAGGAAGAGAATCATTGTGAATCGACCTCGTTCAAAGCAAGAGACAAGGGAAAGTTTAACAACAACAACAACAAGACTAAACCATACAATAGTTGTTTCCTTTTTGGGAGAGCACATTGGGTAAGGGATTATCTGCAGAAGAAAGTTCTGAGCTCTCTCCTTGCAAGTCATCAAGAGATAGAGAAAAATGACATGGACGCTCAGGTGGGAACCATGCAACTACTCAATGTGGTACGCTCCTCTCCAAAAACCCCGGCAAAATGACTTCTCTTTGTAGAGGTGATTATAGGGAAGACATTTACTAATGCAATGATAGATGCGGGAGCTTCTCACAACTTCATCTCTATTGAAGAAGCAAGGAAGATGGGTCTGCAAATAGCTGGAGGTGGGGGCTCCATTAAGGCGGTTAACTCTGCAGCTAAGCCGGTCCATGAAGTGGCTAAAGAAGTGAAGACCTGTGTAGGGGATTGGTCAGGTACGCTAAATTTCTCCATCATTCCCATGGATGATTTCAAGGTAAACCTTGGTATAAAGTTATTGGACCAAGTAAGGGTGTTCCCGATACCATTTGCCAATAGCATGTGTATCATGGGAGGCGATCAAGCTTGTCTAATACCGACAACAAGAGCTAGGCAGCAGGAGACCAAGATGTTATTAGTCATTCAATTCAAGAAGGGCATTCGACGAGAGGAGGAGAGCTACTTGGCTATCCTGCATGACTCCGACGAAGAATTGAAGCCTGAAGAAGCCATGCTAAGAGAAGTAGTGGAAGTACTTGAAGAGTTCAAAGATGTGGCACAACCAGAAGTACCGAAGGAACTACCGTCAAGAAGGGGGGTCGATCACCAAATTGAGCTGGAGTCAGGGACTAAGCCACCAGCAATGGGAGATTACCGCATGGCACCTCCAGAACTGTCAGAACTACGCAATCAATTGAAAGAGTTATTGGAGGCAGGATTTATCCGACCATCTAAAGGCTCCTTTGGTGCTCTAGTTCTATTTCAAAAGAAGGACGGTTCCTTACGCATGTGTATAAATTATCGGGCTTTGAACAAAATTACTGTGAAGAATAAATATCCAATCCCTCTCATTGTCGACCTTTTTATCAACTGGGGAGTGCAAGATATTTCTCAAAATTGGATCTCCGATCAGGCTACTACCAAGTGAGGATAGCAGAAGGGGATGAACCAAAGACCACTTGTGTGACCAGGTATGGGTCATTCGAATTTTTGGTGGTCTTTTGGACTAACCAATGCTCCTGCTACATTTTGCACTTTGATGAACAAACTATTCCAGCCATACTTGGACCAGTTTGTTGTCGTCTACTTGGATGATATAGTAGTGTATAGCAACACTCCCCAAGATCATCTAATACATCTCTGAGACGTATTCAAAGTTGTTAGAGAAAACAAGCTATACATCAAGAAAGAAAAATGTTCATTTGTCAAACAAGAAGTGGCGTTCTTGGGGCATAGGATAAAGGAGGGAAATCTCATGATGGAAGAAAGCAAGGTCAAAGCCATCCAAGATTGGGAACATCCTACCAAGATACCTGAACTAAGATTCTTCTTGGGACTTATTAACTACTATCGGCGATTCATAAAGGACTACTCTGCAAGAGCTACTCTGTTGACGGACTTACTCAAGAAGAACAAGTCGTGGGAATGGAATAGTGAGTGTCATGAAGCTTTTGAAGACCTCAAAAAGGCAATCAGTGAAGAACTCGTACTCAGCCTTCCTGATCATACCAAGGTATATGAAGTGCATATCGATGCTTAAGACTTTGCTATTAAAGGGGTACCCATGCAAGATAGGCACCCAATTGCCTATGAAAGCAGAAAACTTAATGAGACAGAGCGTCGCTATACAGTCCAAGAAAAGGATATGACAGTCATCAGACATTGTCTTAGAGTATGGAGACACTACTTGCTCGGTTCCAAATTCCAAGTCATGATAGATAATATTGCCACCAGCTACTTCCAGCCTCAGAAGAAGCTAGTTCCTAAGCAAGCAAGATGGCAGGATTTTCTGACAGAATTTGACTACATCTTGGAGTATAAGCCAGGGAAGGCCAATGTAGTTGCGGATGCGCTAAGCCGAAAAGCAGAACTTGCAAGCCTGTCACAAGTCTCCAGCTCCCTAATAGACAAAATAAAAGAAGGTTTGGTCTCCGATCCACAAATCTCAAGTATTATTGCCTTAGTGAAGGAGGAAAAAACCAGGAAGTTCTGGATGAATGAAGATATCCTTTACACCAAAGGACGACGCATCTACATACCAAGGTGGGGCAACTTAAGGAAGAAGCTAATCAAAGAATGTCATGACTCTTTATGAGCAAGACACCCAGGTATGAAGCGAACTCTTGCACTACTAAAAACAAATTACATCTGGACAAGGATGAAGGATGGGATAAAAGAATATGTTCGCACTTGTTTTGTATGCCAACAAGACAAAGTTAACCTTCAACAACCAGGGGGGAACCGCTACCTATTCATCGAAGACCATGGGAGAGTGTCTCTATGGACTTCATCTCTAGCTTGCCAAAATCAGGTGGATTTGGAAGCATCTTAGTTGTGGTGGATAGATTCAGCAAGTATGCAACATTCATTGTTGTACCCACCGATTGTATTGCCGAGGAAGCTTCAAGACTCTTTCTATGCAACGTGGTAAAGTTATGGGGGATACCACAAAGCATCATCAGCGATAGAGATCCTCGCTTCACCGAAAGATTTTGGACCAAATTATTCAAAATGTTTGGGTCAGATCTAAACTTTTCCACAAGTTTTCATCCTCAGAGTGATGGACAAAATGAGAAGGTCAATGCTCTCTTAGAGCTATATCTGCGGCACTATGTGAGTGTCAATCAACAAAATTGGATCAAGTTGTTGGATGTGACACAATTTTCTTTCAACCTTCAAATAAATGAATCCACTAACAAGAGTCCCTTTGAGATAATCATGGGACAACAACCGATGACTCCCCTCTCCCTTACAACCAACTATGAAGGGAAAAGTCCGCCAGCCTTCAAGTTTGCCAAATCTTGGAGTGAGCAAAGGGAAATAGCTCGAGCAACATTACAAAAAGCCGCAAGGAAGATGAAGAAGTGGGTAGACAAAAAACGGAGGCATATTGAGTTCAAAGAAGGAGATCTAGTCCTTGTGAAGCTTCTACCACAACAATTCAAAACGTTTCGGAAGGTACATAAGGGTTTGATTCAAAGATACGAAGGCCCTTTCGAGGTGACAACGCAAGTGAGATAGGTCTCTTATAAACTCAACCTGCCACCAAAACTAAAGATACATCCTATCTTTCATGCAAGCATGTTGAAGCCTTACCAGTAAGACATGAAAGACCCATCAAGAGAGATCTCCAACCGAGCGCCTACAGCAGTAATCTTCTCCTTCGACAAAGAAATTTAAGAAATAATGGCTGACAAGGTGATCAGACGACGAGGGGTACCAAACTACAAGGAGTTTCTCATCAAGTAGAAAGAATGGTCTGATAGCGAGGCCAGTTGGGAGCATGAAGACACACTATGGCAATTCAAGGAGAAGATCAAACAGTGTCAAGAGGAGAAGCGCAATGAGGGCATTGCGATCTTAAGTGGGTGAGAGTGTCACGCCCCACCGATACCATGACATGATGGATTATTCTAGAAGATGAAGGCCTAAAGAACAAGCTAGAAGAATCTAGAATATGTATGTACATAAGAATGGTGTAGAACTATCTAGAAGCTAGAATATATTATTGTAAAGCTTCCCTTGGAAAATAATCCCACATTGGCTAGGTGTAAAGCCAAAGACATGGGGGGAGTTATAAATAAGAGTCCCTTCCCCTCATCCCAATTCATCCAAGGTTTCAAGCTTTCAAGCTTTGTAATCTCTCTTTATTAGTGAAGCATTTTCTTCTCTGACTCTTCTTCCTATTCTACTTTCAAGAGAGTGCTTTGAGTTGTTAGTTTGGAAGGTTAGGTTGATTTAGTGCTAAAAGAGAGCGCTAAAGTTGCACGGATAACTCGAGGAAAGTTAATTTGTGACACAACCCTCGCATAATGATAAGAACAAAAAAAGCATGGCAAAATAAAAACCATTTGGTTGAGTGAAATTATAGATTAAGGCTGCCATAATCTCCGATAGTAGTGAAACAACTAAAGTTTAGAGTTCCAAGCAAATCTCAGATTTAGCTTAATTTATCTAATTTGTGCTGGATTCAAGGGTCTAAGAAACATATCCAAAGGCTAGGCTGGGTTTATGATTGCAAATAGGCCTAATTTAACAATTTGATAAGCAGGAAAGAGAAACAAGAGAAAAAAGAAGGAAAAAAGAGAGGCAGACATAGGTGAGAGGGACAAAAAGAAATATTTTTCGTAAGCTTTAACATAATACTATGTGCTGGATTCAATCCCCTAAGCTCCACTATCATAAAATTTCCTCCTCCTCTGGGTGGAGTAAACCTATACAACCTATTCATTTCCTCAATGGGCGAGAACAACCCAACGCATAGTATACAAAAATATTATAGTGTAATTACAAAAATTTTCTTAAATTTGTAATAAAATGGAAAAAAAATTTCAAAGATCTAACTATTTAATCTTAACAAAAATATAACAAAAATACTAAACTTAAAATTTTAAAAACAATCTTACAAACTTGTCAATTGCATGAAAAAATTCAAAATTACTTGCAAGTTATGTGGCTGTGGATGAACTCAAATTTTAAGAGAAGTTTGGATCGACCCTTAAAATAATCTTAAGAAAAAATATTGCTTTGAAGAGAATTTGAAAGAGAGCAATAATAAAAAAAAATTAAAAAGATTTTTATTCCATTTTTTACCCATCAAAACATCGCATATTTATAGCAGCTCTATTTAAAAATGACTTAATTATTCTCCCAAACAGGTTCAAATGATTAGTCAAAGCTGTCAAATTTAAACTCAATGGCCTGCCAAATAGAAAAAAACAGTTAATATTTGGAAAATCATAGTAAATTCAATTTTAATATAAAAAATGTAACATGTAACCTATAAAATCTCATCTAAAAATCGAATGAATCTAATAGAATAAAAATAAGTAAAATTTTGATGATTTCCAATATTTTTTTAAAAATATGTATTTTAATATACTCATGCTAGTATCAAAATATATTGAATAACTTTAGAAAAATCTGAAATAATTTATATAGAAGTATATGTGTGTGTGTGTGTGTGTGTGTGTGATTATTTTCTTATTTATTTAATTTATATATAATAAATGAATATAATTAATCATAAAAATTTCAAATTAAAACAAAAATTTTAAGTATGCAAAATAAAATTTGAAAAATATAGCTTTATTACTTTTAATTAATATAATTGAATGTGAACTTTTTAAAACTTCATAATATTAAAAATAAATTTTAATTTAATTTTAAATTTTTTTCTCTTTTAAAGCTTGAGTTTCAGGGAGAATTTTGAAATTACAAATCTAACGACTTTAATAACACTTCAAAAACTAAGGAATATATTCTTGAGCCTCTTTTACGTTTGATTATCATCTGGATTGTTTATCATCTTTCAACTCTCGTGATCATCCAATTTAATCTTTGTCCTCTTAAAGTCTAAAGTTTATGTCACCATNAGTCGTTTTGGGGCGTACGGTGTTGATGATAAAGGCACACCGAAGATAGAGCAGAAAGATACCCTATCCTATAACATCAAGATCCAGGCATTTGGTGAACAATAGGATATGGTATCCTTCACCGACATAAGTCTAGCGGTAGTCGGCTCGAACCTCCTCAGGTTGTTGGCAGTCCTATGTCCGGTAGCGTAATCGACTCGTGGACAACCAAAATAAAAAAAAGACAAGTTTTTGATAAATTATTTTCAAACAAAATATACCTCTCCACGAAACAAAATGGATAACTCTTCTTTGCATGCCTAAGAAGCTGTGTGTATGTCAAAAACATAAATTTTTAAAAAATATTTTAAAATTGGTTGTCCACCTGACGAATACCTGTTTAGGCTGGGAAATAGCCCCTAAGTGAGGTTCAAGACACACTTCTAGACGAGTGACGGGTTCTATACATTCGGGTGACCGAGTAGCCTTCGTGGTCCTCGAGAATAAATATAACTGAGTCTAGTCCCATACAAGTACTTGCGGTCCCCCTTGTCCGGGTTTTCTTTTTGTTTTATCGAAGTTTTGGGGAGGAGATATTCGTGTTACTTTTCTTGTCTTTTGTGATTTCTCTAGGAGTTTTGAGGGTTTTATTTTACTTGAGTCTTTTCGTCGAGTCTCTCGAGTTTCTTTCGCTTTTCCTCAGATTTCGTGGACGACGTTTTTGTTTTTTTTTAGATGTATTTAGGTTTGTTATGCTTAAGGGACATCAGATCTCACGGGCGTACAGGTTTGATTTACATTTTACAGCACTTAATTTTCCTGTTTCTACTTGCTACTGCTCTTCCTGTGTAGCATATTACTCATGTTTCTACTTGCTATTGTTCTCCCTGTATAGCATGTTACACTTGTCATGTCTCTACTTGCTACTGTTCTCCTTGTATAGCATGTTACATTTATCATGTTTTTACCTGCTACTGTCTTTCATGTATAGCATGTTGTACTGCTCCTATTTGTGCCTACTACTGTTTCACTTGCATGTTGCTGTTCGTTCCTGCATAGCGCATCTTACATTTTATAACTTTAAACATGTTTACCTTTTTTTACATAAGATGTTTAGAGGACTACAACCATAGGGTCGTTTGATTTGATATTATAACTGAACACCCCAGAAAACTTAAACTCGTCACGTCAAGGAGCTTGGAGCTAGCGCAGTGGGCAGTACGGCCATCTTCAACAGCAGAACATGTCTTCCCCAGCAAAATCATTCCTTTTCCTAGAAATTAAACAACAATCCATAGGTTTTCGAGGTTGTTTGCCTAGCGCAACATAAATCCTCCACCTTTTCTTTAGGCATTTGTATAGCTCTGTTGTACGATTTAAGCCCTAACTCGTTCTAGGTTCTGAGGTTGTCGTCCGGTACGACGTAAACCCTCGTATCTTCTAGGCAATTTGTGTGACTCTGTCACGCAAATATAAGTCCTAATTAAATAAAAATGACAGGATGAAACACTTTAGTAATTTCTTCTCAAAATTGGAGTCAAATCATAGGATAGACTGGGAAGTCACTGAGGTTCTCCTCAGGATCTGTGGCCTCCCCTAGTTTCTCTTCATTTGGATTCCTCAACAGTGTTCCAGATTTGAGTCTTTCCCCTTTCACACCTTCTTAGTCCGATTTCGTTGAAAAGTCCTATCCTTTTGACCTCTTTGAAGACATTATCCCCTGATTTTTATCGAGAGCTTTCTTAGGTGACTTCAGTCATTTAAGATGTAATTAACTATAGGGGCTTGCCCTTATAGGGAGCTTTTCCGAACCCAGCTTAAAATAAACCCTATTTAATTCCTTGTATTAAATAGGGGAACTTGTCGGCAAATAAAACGGTTTCACAGACCCAAACGGATGTCATATCTTTCTTAGTTTATTTGATCGAGCCTCACCCTCAAATCTTGTGTTTATCCCTCGGGGTAGATACAGGATTTGAGGTTGAGTGCTCTTTCATTTAAACTATGAAAAATATGAGGTCAGTTTGATTTCATATTTTTCCAAAATTATATATATATACATATGTAAATTAAAAAGTCCTTCCGAAGCGGGCGACGGGATTTCGATTCCGGCTGCCGACAGCTTCTCACGGGCGACCCTCAAACATTAAATTAACATGACTTTTCCCCTTTTAAGCGCCGACATGCTCATAACTGCATCAAAAGCTCCTTCATTTCGCATTGAAACAATGGAGCTAAAATCTTCATTTCGCCTTTCAACTAAGAAGCATTAAAATAGGTGGTATCTATGTGAGTGCCTCTACAAATTTTATATGAATGAAGTTCCAATTATCAAAAAATTATTTTGAATTCAACGATAGCCACATAAACGTAATAAATTTCCTGTATCCTAACTACAAAGGCTCCAGCAATCCACTAATCAAGGGAACCAAAAAAAAATGTAAGAGTAATTGGCTCATCAGGCTGCAGCAATCCATTCATTTGAGTTAATGTTAGTATTGACATATCATTGGAAACTCTAACAAAATTAATTATATTGCATTCGATAGAATACCTTGAAGAAGGGCACATATCGTGCATCCTTCGATATCTCAGCAGGTGTTTGCTCGAATTTATAATCTATGGGTCTAATGATATGATAGGACAGGCTAACAAGTGCACTCAAACCGATTGAAAAGTACCTGCTTATTGTTTCGGATGAGTGCAGAAACCACTCCATCGCTCCTCGCATTGACTCATTTTGGGATAATATAAATAGTGTTATTGCGAGCACCTCACATGGAGTGGTCCTCGAAGATCCATGAAGACCGTGAGCTCCTACGAGTAATTCCAGGAGATCGATAAATATTGTCTTTCTCATTCGAAACATATTATAAAACCTTGTTGAGTGCCCCACAAGCAACTCTCCAACCCATTTATCGCCAATATATGAAGATGTCATGCATGGCGACCGATCAATGTACATGTTGTAGTACTCGTGCATCAAACATATTACCGTCAGAAACATCCCTCTCCGCTTTCTTCTTCATGAGTCCATGTGATCCTCTATTTATCTTATTCTATTTGCATTCATGGTAATCGTTATCCCTAAATATAAATAGGGTGACAAGTGCATGAGAGTTTGAGACATAAAAAAGAAATGTTTGAATATAGTTAGAAGGGTACAACAAAGTCCACAAGTACAACTCTCGAAAGAAAAAAATAAATAATGCAATAAAAATATCCTAGTGATAAAAAAATATAAAATAACTTAAATGTTCAAGTGATCATAAAAGATAATGCAGTAGAAAGGTTCTAATAATGAAAAATATAAAACATCTCAAATGTTCAAGCGATTATAAAAACGCTGAATAAATGTCACTCTGCGAGCGGCAGACATCTTCACAAAGATATCTCTACGAATCGGGTCCTCTATTAACTCTGCTGCGAATAGATATAAATCTTCATCTGCATAAATTTTGGTTGTAGTGCTTAAGATTTCAAGTGCCTACTCGATAGTGCTTGAATGAGAAGCCTGACATTCTACCTTGAAACAAGAAACCGCATCGGATAGCTCGATTCTGAGGGAAGAAGCACCAGATTTTCTTTTACCAACAACCTTTGGACGTTTGTAACGGGAAATTATTTCATATTCGTTCTGATCAGGGTTGGGGACGTCAATGAAATCAACTGAATCTCCAAGGGTTCCCAAATTCACGGCATTGCCAGTGAACCCTGTCTCGCTCGAGCTACATACATAGGTCCCCGTTGCAACCACGTCTTCAAACATGTGACCGAGTTTCTCATCAAATTCAGACTCTATTCCAGAAAACTTAAACTTCTTTGCAGCAGGCACCACCTACATGGAAATTGATAAACACCCAATTAATAATAAACATATGAAGATATAAAATTACAAAGTGTATAAAAAATTCTCACTGCAAGTCTGTCAGTCCACCATTCATCAGGTGCATCAACTGTTCTTTTCACTGGATCTCAACCCAGACCCGTAGATCCCCTCTTCAATTCTTTCCAAATTTTCCAGTCTTTCTTCAGTTAGTCCCACTTGTTCTTCATTTGCAACTTATCGTATTTCCTGTCTGTACATTCCTTGAAACATCTGATAATATTTTGTCACCCTTCTTTATTGAAAAAAGATCGTAGGTCTATTTCCCCGTTCAATCTCTTTAAGGCAAAGATCGCAAAATAGTATTTTTGTTTCTTTTTCCCACAATGCAGGTGTAGCAACCTCTTTAGATTTATTATTCATGTCATGACTAAATCAAAACAAAGCCATGAAACGTAAAATTAAAATCAATTACAAAGTAAAAAATCAAATCAAACTTTTGCAAATATCAATTACTATTTGGTTGATTAATCATATGTCATGTTTTCACGCTATTCTAGAACTGAGTTCACTCTTGGCACAATAATGAGGTGGTCGCTCCGCCAGACTAAACTTCAAAAATAGAATATAGAATATCTCAAATTGTAGAAAAACATTGGTTATAATGTTAGTCCAAGCAATTTATGATCCAATGAATGGGAAGCTTTGCTCCAGCCAAAAGAGAAAAAAAACTAGTCTTTATACAAAAACTATTCAAATAGCAAAATTAAGTTCTATGCAATATATCACTGGAAGAAATATAAGAAATGTCCATGAGTACAAATTTTAACTGGAATCAGGCATGAAAGGTTTGTGAAACTAATAAGAGTTATCAAGGATAAAACCTATTGTGGAGAAGGTAGATAGGATAAAACCACAATCAAGCTAGCAATCCAGTACCATTTAAATTATAAAAAAAAAAGATAAAAAAAATAAATAAACCAAAGACTTGTCCTGTTTAGCAGATCCATATAAGTACTAAAGAATTATAGAGAGAACATATCTACCACTCTAACATGCAAGTTTGATAAATTTTGAAATTATAGTATGAATCATAAGTTCTAGTTCATGCAAGTATATATCTAATATTTTCTTTTGATGTTAATTGCAGTTGTTATTCATCCATTTTGCGGAGCACATCGTATCAATAAAAGAACAACAACAAAATATGGGATAAAAAATTGGGAGGAGACATACCTGCTTCAATCAGGTTTCTAAAAGAACAACAACAAAATATGGGATANNTGATCATCCAATTTAATCTTTGTCCTCTTAAAGTCTAAAGTTTATGTCACCATTTAATCCTGAAATCACTTAATATAAGGGATTAGAACTCCTAATATGTGTTATGATCAAAATAAATTCATGTATATTATAGACTCATTGGGTAAGCAATCTCCCTCTATTTAATGATGACAAACTTATGTTGGATGGTCATTAAATTGGATATACAAAATGACGCATCTCTCAATTTGGTAATAACATTGATTATTCTGATAATCAACCATAAATATATGCATATAAAAATAATTAAAATCAACCAACATATGGATTTCTCCCACTTTGCTAAAATAAAACAAAGGATGGTAAATGGACGATAATTATAAATCAATAATGTAATCAATATATAAGAAATCATAAATGAAGGTCTAGCAGTATTAATTTTCCTCTTAGCTCACAAAATTGTTCTTCATTTAAGGATTTTGTGAATATATTTACAATTTCAAATTATTTACCTTTAAATTTTATTTACATCTTCCTTAAATATATGGTCTCTAATAAAATAATTTCTAATTTTAATATGTTTAATCCATGAGGGTCATGACTCAGCCCAAGAACTTGAAGTTAATCATAATAAGAATAGACGGTTAGACGGTAAAAATTACATGTCCACAAAAATATTCAATTATAAAAGAGACACTAATCCACAATACATAAGTAATCATCCCCTAATAGACACATAAGATCATTCAGAGATATAGTAAAATAAATAGTAGAATAAAAGTGATAAAAAATATAAACCTAACAAGCTACTAGTGATTTTCAACAATCCCTCTCCTATAAACAAACTCTTTATTAGCAGTCATACCAATTAAACAAACATTTTCCTGAAAGAATAATTAAACATGTTAAATTTTAAATAATTCAGTAAATAATTACCATTTTATTACGCATAAACCGTTATGCAAATGCCTAACATGAATGTTCAAAAAAATATAATGAACAATCCTTAAAATAAGCATTATATTTTTCATTTTATAAAATTCTTTATTAAACTATCTTAATCAATTATATTTTCATCATTTTAATAATTTACATTTTTTCTTTTTTTTCTTTTTTTTCTTTTTTTTTTCAAGAAGTCACCTCAAGAACACTCTCAAAATGTACTAATAAAAATACAATATTTAACATTTTATATCATAAAAACACAACCTTTAACATTTTATTTCATCAAAATATAACATTTTTCATTTTCTTTATCTTTAAACTACAAGAGTATAAAAACGTGATCAACTAATATTATAGGGGGCTAACACCTGATACACTAAGCAATAAATTTTTAATTCACAATTTTATTTCTTTCAATAATTAAATTTATTTATTTTTTATTTAATGCGGAATAAAAAGTCAAAGAATTGAAATAATAAGACAATATTTTTTAAAACTTAATATTCTTTCAATCGTAAATGTTTTTTAATGTATAAGCATAGATGAAAAATTTTTAAATTAAAAGAAATTGAATTTAATATAAATAAAATAATAATTGCTCATCTTAATTTCAACTTATAAATGATTATTTAACTTGTGTTATCTTAAATTGAATTTTTAAATTTGATTTATAAAATAATATTGAATACCTATGACTTCAAATGAATTCAAACATTACCTTAACTTAAATGAGAAAATACTTAAGTGATTTATCTGACAATCTCTTTTGGATTTTAAATCTAAAATCTTTCTGCTTTTACTTTCTAATTTTAAATAAAATAAAATATATTGTAATACATAATAATTTAATTGATTATAAATAAATATCAAATAGACACAAACCTTTAAAGTCGTCAACTTTCTTCATATTCAATTATTCTTCTGCCTCTAATTGTTTATTTACATTTCAATCATAATTAAATGTTGAGACACGAAATTCCATTTCATAAATTTAATAAAGAGTAAATGCTAACCTTACCTCTACATTCATTGTCAATAATCCTTTCTCGATCACAATTCTGAATAGCCTTCCTCTTCTTCTTTTTTATTTTTAATTAACAAAATCTCATATTAATGCTTTAAAATTTATTTAGAATATATATATATATATATATATATATATATATATATATATATATATATATATATATATATAATCTAAATAACTTTAAACCATAACTTTTCCTTCTCCTTTTTGTGTGAAATCAACTTTTTATCTTCCAATCTTATGAAGCAAGAGCTCTTTGGTTTAAGATTTATATTATAAATTAGTATATGCTAACATTAATACATATAAGATTAATTTAAATTAAATAATATGAACTTAGGCTTCAGTGGCTTGGTTCGATCTGCCACATGTGAGACTCCCTCTTCACTGGCTCGCATGACTGCACCGTCGTCCGTCTCCTACACTTCTTCGTGCACAGATGTTCACCCGCACGCAAGCATGCACAAGGCTTCGACTGCAAGGCTTCGACAGCGAGGCTTCTCGATCCTTCACACATAATGCGCACGACCTGCTCCCTGTTAAGCATGAAATGAGCCCCACATTCAATTTGCATCATCTCCCAAGCCCAACAAGCAATGTCATGTTCTCCTTCACACCTTGAAGCCGCTTGCTTGAAAATCCTCATTTAGAAAGTTTGAAACGCTCGTCTGCTACTTTACGTACAAGTTTCTTTCTTCTCCTTTCATGCACAGAGCCTCTCATCTTCTACTCTCTCCCATTATTTCTCTGTTTATTTTGAATGGGGACGCTCGACTCCCTAACACAAAACCATTGAGATGGTTACATCAAATCGACCTATTAATTAAAATTTATAACTTTTTACAGTTATAACAATTTGCTCTCTTTATAAAAATTTCATCTTCATATTAAAAACTATGATGAAAACAAGCATATCTCAACTGAGTTGTGGATATTTTTTATGCATATCTGAAACTTTCTTTCAAGTACTATCATTTGTTGACTCATGTTTTCATAAAATGTTTACAAATAGAATCTCTTTATTACGAAGATTCTTCACATCATAATTCAATATCTTCTCAGGTTCCTCTATATGTATCAAATCAGATTATGTATAAACTGAATCTGCAATTATTATATTTGATTCATAAGTAACAAATTTTCTGAGTGAAAAAATATGAAAAATATTATGTACTCTAATTGTGAGTTAGTAAAGCCAATCTGCAAGCCACATTTCCAATTCTCTTCATGATTTAATATATATCAAAAAATCTTCGACTCAACTTTTCAATTTTTCCTTCCAATAGACTAACTTTGATAAAAATAAATTCAACTTCAAATTTAGTTGGCCTATTTTTAGCATCATAATATTTCCTTTATTTATTTGTGTAGTCTTTAACCTATTTTTACTCAGCTGAATCTTTTTACTAGCATCATCTACTAAATCTGCAACAATAATTTTTTTTCTTTTACCTACATCAACCCAACAAAATGGTATTCTATACTTTTTTTTTTCATAAAGAGCTTCGTACAGAGTCATTTCAATGCTTGCTTAATGACTAGTAAAATAGGCAAATTCAATTTGAAAAACATGTAACTCTCATCCTCCACCAAAATCAAGTGCACATAAACGGAGTAAATCCTCTAAAATTTAAATATTTCTCGCTGATTGTCATCTGTCTGTGGGTGAAAAATAATATTGAAAGTGACCCAAACAACAATAAAAAACAAATATTATTACTAAAAGCAAATAAAAGGCTACAAACAAACACACTTCAAAGGGAAAATACAAGACACATGACACGCAAACTCGCATTAGAGCAGATACAAAGTGATGGTAATAACGGTTAAGGGGTCCTGCAGAGGTGGTGGTAGGGTAGATAATGGGCTTCCAGACAGTGGATAAAGGACAACAGCGATTATGGGCAGCTAGAACAGCGGGGCAGCAAGAGACGGCAGTCTGAACAACGACTGTTTGTTGTTTGGAACCGCTAGATAGTAGAAAAACAATAGAAGAAAGGTGTTGTGACTGCGGAAGCAGAGAGAGGGTTGGAACGCCAATGAAAATTAGTATGGGGTAGCTGGAAGGTTGTGAGCTGTAAGAAATAGCAAGGAGGGCTGGCACAGTGATGACGCAAGCGGGGCGCTGGAATCACAGGTAACTTTTGCTGAGATGCAAAAATTGCAAGAACAGAATCGTCAGCTATTTTGGGTGGTTGCAGCAGGGAACGACGGACGGGGGCAGCGTAAGGAGGATACGAAAGAGAAATGGGGAAGGTAAACACCACATCAGAAGAGAGATACAACCGGAGCACCGCCCACTCGGATACAGCCCTCGAAGGGAAAAATGGATGTTGGCGGTTGTCCTCATATAACTCTGAACCAAAAATTACTTAAAAAGCATAAAAACAGCACATTTATAGATTTAGGGTAAATTGGAATGGACCCCACTCCCAATAGGTGGAAAATCTACTTAAAGGAATGATCGAAATAATAAAAAAAGGACTACATACTATGGTGACTAATGGCAAATGGAGCATATATCGTGATGATAATATAGATAAAACAATTTATGGAGGAAAATATTTTGGATATGTGTTGGGACAAGATAGATTATATTATTGTTTTTACAGAGCCTATATATAACATGTTGAGAGTGGCTAATTCAGATAAATCTCATATAAACTTTTTATATGATATGCTTGATTATGCAATAGAGAACATGAAAGAAATGATATATTGACACAAGAGCAAAAAAATATATAATAAAAACTGACTTGTTATAAGATTGTATATGATATCATAATATGAAATAAAAGTAGTAGTTTTATTCATTGTTTAGGTCACTCTCCTGATCTATGATAAAATTTAATTTTTTGCTTATTTCTTATTAATCCTTTTTTTTGGTTGGTGATGCTACAAATTAGATGCACTTTGTTATTATATATTACAACCATAATTGACCAAGTGAAACTCTAAATCATGTTGCTCTATATAAAAATACAGAGATAACAAACGAGAGAAAAAAATGTTTAAAGAGAATTTTTTCAAATTCTGAGAAAATATCATCTATTAATTTGAAGTTCGTCGATTTCTTTGGATTTAGTGGTGCATTCGTTGATCATGATTCTATAGCTGACAGAGACATTATGGTAAAGTGTAGTGAATGATTTATGAAGCTATTCACTAATGAATGTAAAGCACAGCTTTTAAATTATTGGCTGACTTATACCCATCTTCTTATTATGAAAAATAAAAGTGCGTATTCTTTCATCAATTCGCTTGAGAAACCAAATCAATTCTTAGCAAAGAGAAAATTTAATATTTTTTAGTACTGATCTCCATATTTTATCTAGGAGTTGCCCAACATAAGTAAATGGGAGACAAAAATTATTGGATATTGATAGAGATATTAGCTACAATAATGATATGGAAATAGATAAAGTTGCTAATATTTCTCTTAACAAGTCATGCTTAGAAACTGAATTTTCTTCTAGATGAAGCTGAATGTGTCATTAAAAAGGGCAATGGAACTAGCCCTAATGATGATCTCATTAATGAATGTGTTGACTCTAATTAGTGATAACCTATATTTTGTTTTTTTATATTTTAAATGTCAAATTGATATTGCCAGACTTCTGTGATTGCATAACTCATTTTATGATGCCTTTAATTAATAATAGTGAAAAATATATATATTAATTAATAATTTATTAAGTATAAAAAAATGTGTTCATAGTGTGTCATACACTACTTTTTGAAATTATGTTATTTCGTCCTGTTCATGTAATGTTATGTCCATGCTTCATAGAACTTCAATTTTTTTTTTTTTTTTTAGTTTTATCAAATAAGAAGAGTTGTATGAAACCCTTTAAGACACATAAGCCCACAATCCATTTTTATCATTCAATAAATGTAGAATATACCCAAACAAAGCATGCATTGAGTGAAAGTCGAATTATAGAATGTATGTACCATTCAAACAAATATGATAAGCTTTTGAAAGTCATGAAATTGAAAAAATTACAATGCACAACCAAATTATTTTTACGCTTCATATGCCAGATAAGAAGGAAGCTAATGAATGGTCATCCACAGCATGTGCTCATTTGCTATGAAATAAGATAAGTTGTTTAAGAAATCAGGTGCTCCAAAATCAATTGTGAAAAAATTTGACTCCATTCATTATGGGAATTTTGACTTGTCGTTGAATAAATATTTCAAAATCATATTACAAGCTCTAGTAAAAATGAATCCTCTATATTGGTAAGCATCCATATTCAGCATAATATTTCACTTTCGAAATAAAATTCATAACAGAACAAATGACATGGTTGACAAGCAAAACTTTCTTACATTGCCAGAATAGATCAATAGTATAAACCTTGTTCAAGTACCTTCAACTGATGATTTGTAACAGTGAGTGTGAAAAAGAAGAATTAGTTGTTGTCAATGCCACAAAAGAAGCCAATTATTTTCTTCTTATTTGTTGCCCTATGCTATATGATGTTGAATCAGAGTTTCCTAAAGGAAATAATAAAGGGTGTAGCTTAAATTAATTCAAAGATGCGCAGAGGCACTAGTGACACAAATTTGACGTTAAAAACTATTATAAATAAAATCCGTGCATCAAAAGGCCTCGTGAGTTGCGATAGGCTTGTACAATAAATAGATTATGAGAACATGTTTTAAATAACACTATTTCATTGATGCTTTGATGCTATAAGAAGGCTCAAACTCCTCTTAAAAGCATCTTGCTCATGCCATTTGTCTAATAAAAAATTTTTGAGCTAGAAACACAGCTACGTCATCCTAGAGTTACGGTATAGCTATTGTGTTTCTCTTTTTAATACAAAGGCACGTTCACACTAATTGGATCAAATATATCACGTGATGTTTAGCCTTTTATTTATACACTGAAAAATTAAATGACTTCCTCAATTCATCATGGGGATTTTGCAACAAAAGGCCCAATGACATCACCACAATTCAACATTGCTAAAAAAGGCTCAACATTTAATTAAAAGCATCTTGCTCAAGCCATTTGTCTAATAGAAATTGTTGAGCTAGAAACACTGCTATGGTATACTGGGGTTACGGTAAGATGAAGGCATTTTCACACCAATTGGATCAAATACATTCATGTGATGTTTAGCCTTTTATTTATACAATGGAAAAGTAAATGGCTTCTTCAATTCATCATGGGGAGTTGCAACAAAAAAGCCCAATGGCATCACCACCTTTCAGCATTGCTAAAGAGGTCCTTAGTAGGGTCCTTTTAATCTCTTTCAAATCTCAAAAGTTTTTCATTACACACAAAGTTATTTCAAGTTGGCATCTAAAGCCCCAGCTAGACTAGAGGCACTGATTGCCAGCACAATAAGATATTCAACCAACAAATTTCCAGTTTAATGCCTTCGGTATTCCTTTTATATATGGTTGATACAAAAATACATTCTTCTTTGTTATTATGGACAAGATCCTTCAACAAGTTCAGAGATGGCATTCTTCACTATGTTAGGCTAACTTTCATCAAATATGTTTTATCAACTATCCCAATGTTGTCCTTCAAGAGGACGATTTTCCAAAAAGGAATTCACTGGTTGATAAAAAATTTGTTGTCGCAATTCCTTTGAGGCCCTAATGAAAGATACAACACAAAAATACTAAAGATCAAGAACTAGCACATGATGATTGACTAAAGTTGAGGACCCTACTAAGGACCTCTTTAGCACAACGGAATGAGGATGTTGGTAGGAGCTAAATTCTAAGGATTTGATGAAAGTGCTCACATTCACAAGTACAATGGTTAAAGTAGTTCACGTTAGTGCTTTCCTT
>NEWO01000383.1:527924-542585 GCA_003013225.1 Phalaenopsis aphrodite
AATTTGGAGCTAGAGAACAATGAATTGGAAACCCTAGCATGTGGACTAACGAGAAAGCTCACCTCTCTCTAATACTCCCATTGGTTTCAAGGTTTCTACCAAGATGAATTTTTTATTTCCATCAAAGCTACCGAGATGAATTCTTTAATTCCATCAAACTATCTTGAGGTGCTAATCTATAAATAATTATATAAGAAATGTGAAAGAACTCAAGCAATTCACGAGGAAATACATCAATTATTCATGCAAAGGAACTGATCATTAGAAACTTACACAAATTTGAATGAAGTTTGTCCCCCACAGCATATAGATGATCAAAATCTTGACAAAAATCTTAGGAAAGTTTTTATCTCCATTCATATTAACCACGAGCAATCTATAATATCTTAGATTTCTCCTTTATGACTTCTTATAAGTATCCCACTCATCTTTTATTGAAAAACCACCCGACAATGGAAATTCCTCAACTTTTGCGCTATCCGAAATGATAATAGTCACATTGAACCCTTTAAGATGCTCAAAGATCAAGAAATGATCTTCCAATTCTTGGGTGAATCCACAAAACTCTATTTCCATCGAACAAAAAGGGGTATTCCATGATTTCAACCAAAGAAAAGAAAATAAATATTATTGTAAAGAACCTTACAAAAAAAGATACATTCCATGCCCATAGAGTGCTTTTTGTGCAAACTCATTGACATATCCCATGTCTTTTTTGAACTACAAGAATGATCAAAATAAAATAACTTTCCTGCATGGAAAGAAGGGCCATTTTGCCTTAAAGAATCTATAATTGCGTGTCATCTTTGTAGCCAACCTTTAAAATAGATATACAAAATCAGAGATTGGTAATTCTTCTTACAAAAAAAACCTGCATACTCCCAATAGTTTACCAAAAGAGTTACATAACTAGTTTCAAAGTTCCAAAATAATATTTAGTCCCCAAACTATATAACCATGCAAGATCTCTCGGTTACAAATCAACGACATCTTGATTCCAAGCTTCTCCCACAGAAACACCGCATTCCAAGCAAGAAACAAAAAAAAAAGTGACAACTTTATCAATTATTTTGGCCCTAACTGAAATCAAAATATGTGTATTTCCTGATTTTAAAATCAAAGAGCCATGCGATTATGATCTAAAAAGCACGAAAAAGCCAAGTGAAAGAACAATTCATTGACCTAAAGAGGGGGATGAGATGATCCTATACCTGTACTTCTTCTGGCCGTGCGATCCCACCTCGGCCTGATACCTTGTCTTGCATGTGTCGAGTGGGTAAAGCACGGTAGTGCTCACAAGAGCCCCCACAGCACCGGACGTCGCCTCCGCCAGAGATTCGAAGTTTACGTCCGCCATCTTATCGGATCGAAGGTATTGTGACTAGAAGCAAAGCGAGTATCTTGAAGCTCTGCTGGTCTCTTCGCAGTCAACGCAGAGGATCGATCCCGTTATCCGTATAAAAATGCCGGTTTTCAATTGCGTGATCTCCCAGTTGACAATAATAAACATAGACCCGGCAATCCTTAAAACAGAGTGAAGATTCCAACACCTGCAATAGACGAAGGCAGCAGGTCAAAACAAGAGGAGAGCGCGTTTGAAAGAAGATAGGCAAATCAGAAGAGAGATCTCTTGTAATGTTCTGGTAACCTTCTAAAATTACAAATAAGTTCTGGGCTTCTGTTTTTATATATTAATAATTTATTTGTAGGTTACAGTTAGATTGTAGAAGGTTGTATGGAGGTTACAATGGCGTATAATGCGGATATCTCTCTTATAACCATTGTATAACCTCCAAAACGTACGTAACGCTGCGTACGTCTTACGTACGCAAATTTTTTTCCCGATCTAGAACGCACAAGTCCTACATCCCAAACGTGTTGGAAGAGAACTCTCTTTAGGGTTAATATTTAAAAAATAAAAATTTCCTTAAATCAATGAATTAAAAAAATTTTAAATTATTTTTTAGATTAAAATTATAAAATATATGTGTACATCAAAGACATGTAAGCACGATTCTCAAAGACATCCCTACAATATTAGAAAAGGTGATGTCATATGCTCAAGGTACCTTAGATGAACAAGGGGAAAAATAGTCTCTAGAGGATCTAATTAACCACGTCGCAACCCACATAGATCAAAGAACAAGAGTGGAACCCTACGTCTCCAAAAGATATAGTGAAAGCCTTCAATACACGGTTGCCCAATCTTGCGACAGCTTGGACTCGTAGGCACCAGTTATACCTCTGAGCCCCACCGACCAAATCTGCACACGGGCTGAAATACCCCCGTCTTGCCTACATAGTGGAGGGGTACAATGTATATTTTTGTATTAATCCATTTCTATAAATAGTGTGTCATTCCCACTAATAGAGGATAGATAATCTTATTATTCCATATTGTGTTATTGCTCTCCCTCCCTCCCTCCCTCTCTCATCTCGTGGTGCTTTATTCCTTAAACATGTCTCCCAATCAATTTCAAGGTTAAACATCCTACAAAGTGCGGTGAATGTAGAATCATGTCATCAACAAGAAGAGGAGCACAATAATTCCATAGAGAAGAGCAATCAAAGAATAGTAGCCAGCATAGATCCCCAACTAAGGGAGAACCATCGTCTGGAAGTGCTATGTCCACGACCGAACTCGTTCGGAAACATGTCGTCTACCTCGTCGAGATGGCCTCAGTCATCCTTGGAGGAACTAATCCCCCTCTGTTGGGCTCATAGAAAAGCACCAAAACGATCGAGCTACGCAATCTCGCGTCCGTACATAGGGGAGAAGATTGTCCCATCATCACATTCACCAACAACGGCATTCCCCAATGGAGAAACCCCTATGACTAAGCTATAATTTTTACAGGAATTATCAGTAATTTCAAAGACGGGAGTATTCACATCGACACTGGTAGCTCCATGAACATTTTGTTGAAGTCGGTCTTTGTAAACTTAATCTTCAGGTTGACCGATTGGTTGCCCTAACCGGCTCACTTTTTGGTTTTTCGAGTGAAAGGAATGATGGGTTGGGCACAATACCATTGGTTTTCATCTGAGTGGAAGGAGAAAAGTAGTACATAGAGATGGAAGATTTATTGATTGTAAATGCCTATGATTAACAACACTATTTTTGGTCTCCCACAACTGAATTGTTTTAGAGCCATAATGTATACTTACCATGTCACGAGGAAGTTCTCAGGGAATGGGGAGGTCATCATTATCTGAGGAGACTAAGAGAAATCACGAGTCTAATACCTTCGAGCAGTCAACAACGTAGACTAGGAGCCACTCAAACTATTGAACTAAAGTGAGGACTATCTCAAGACCAATAAGGCCACCCGATTGGCGAGGGTGAGCCCGATAGGTCTTTTTCTAATAAGTGAAGGTTTTGACATAGGACACACATTGTTGTTATTTAATATGCTTTGAGACCACTGTTATGTTTTTTGTCTGGTCCACTGTAGAGATGTCAGGGATACCGGCTGATGTTGTCTTTCATAGGCTGAATGAATGTATGATGATCCTACCCATTAAGCAGAAGGCGAGGAACTCAGTCTCCACATTGACTGTACACATCAAGGAAGAAGTGTTGAAACTGTGTGAAGGGTGTATCTGAGAATTTTAATACCCCAAATGGCTATCAAACATAGTCATGGTCCAAAAGGCCAATGGGAAATAGAGGATGTGTTCACAAACTTTAATGCTACCTGACCGAAGGACTACTACCCGATGTCAAGGGTCGGCGTTCTAGTGGATGCAGTTATGGAATACCCTGTAATGAGTTTCCTAGATGTTTTCTCTAACTATCATCAGATCAGGATCTAGCGGATGCCAAGAAAATTGCCTTCATCACATTAAGGGTGTGTTTTGCTATAGTGTAATATCATTTAGGCTTAAGAATTTTGAGGCAACCAGAGTCTCATGGATATAATTTTTTAAAACCAAAAAGGAAAAAAATATTGAGGTCTATATTGATGACGTCCTCATAAAAAGCTAAATGACATAACAACATTTAAATGATCTAAAAATAACTTTAAAACTTTAACGAGGTATAACATGAGGTTGAACCCTCTAAAATGTATGGTCGGAGCCTTGAGTGGCAAGTTCCTAAGCTAAATCATAACTTTTGAAGACATAAAAGCGAGCCCTGACAAAATCCAAGCACTAATTGACATGCCTTCCTCTTGGAACACCTGGGAAGTTCAGAAATCTACAGGACAGATCGCAGCCCTGAGTCACTCCATCTCAAGGTCAGGTGACAAGTGCACAACATTCTTTAAAATTCTTTGAAAGGCTGAGGGCTTTTTGGTGGACAAAGAAGAGCCAACGTGTATAGGTACATCACCACTGTAGGCCCTGTCTTTCAAGTTTATCCACCATCAGGTATCTCCCTTTAGAGCTCCTAAAAACATTATCAAAGCCATCCACCTAAACCACTCATCCCCGAATCAACCTCTCATAATTGGATGAACACAAGGTAGCATTATTTTTTTTTATTACAGGTCCTTGTCCTTCCAATATTGGCTGACCCTCACTGAGGTTTCACATTCAGAGCCCACGTCGCCCTCCAAAGCTGGAATGGCATCATAAGAGGGACACATGCCACGCACTAGATGTAGGAAACCTCCACGCCCTCTTCATTCTCGATTAGAGGAGGTAGAGAAGCCTCTTCTCCATAAAATTACTCCTGAGACCATGAAGTGTCGGACAGGGTCCCCCGAAGTGCACCTGAAGTGTCTCACATTTGCTTTAAATATAATTAAAAAAATAATAATATCAAGAGAGAAGACGAAACAACATAATATGTCAGACGTTATACTAAATATGACATATGACATATTATATACGACATACATCATATGACATAAAACATACTACATATGACATATGGCATATGATATACTACATATAACATATGACATATGACTTACGACTTACTTCTTACAACATATGTCAGAACACTACATATGACATACAACATACTATATACGACATACATCATACGACATACAACATACTACATATGACATATGGCATATGACAGTATGCCTTATATCGTTTGTAGTAAGACATATGCCATAATAAATAAGTTGTATGTCATCTGTCGTAAGTCGTATGACTTCTAACATATGTTGTAAGTCGTAAGTCGTATGTCGTATACCGTATGTCATATGTTGTATGTAGTAAGTAGTATGTCACATGTCATAAATCTGATATCACATGACGTATGCTCTATGTCATAAGTCATATGTCGTATGTAGTATGTCATAAGCCGTAGGAAAATTTTTATATGCAATATGACATCTGACGTATGATGTAAGATGTAAGTCGTAAGCCATATGAGATATGACTATCTGAAATAAGGTAAATAATTCCAGCATCTAACTACTTTAAAATTTTTTTCTTAACAACTTCTTTCATAATATGATTCAATCTCCTTTAAGGATCAATCATGGGTTTGCAGTTATCTTCCATATGAATTATATGCATACAATTTGAAGGACTAATTCATTTTATATCAGCACTTGTTCATCCAAAGGCTTTCTTATAACTCTATATAGTTTGCATCAAACTCTCTTCTTCTTCTATAGTTAATTTTGAGAAAATTATAACAGGTAATGTAGAGGAATCACCTAAAAAGGCATACTTCATATGCTCATGAAGCAACTTCATCTCAAGCTCACGAGGTTTTTCAATTGATGGACAAAAGGATGTATCTTTTGTTGTTGTGTCCAGAACTTCAAAACTTTCTCGAACATAACTTGAATATTTCTTATATAAATCTTCATATTGATTCAATTCCTCTTCTTACTCATGTTCCAACTCTTTAAATTTAGATTTCTCTTCGTGATTTGTTTTGAAATGACATTCAATTAAGTATCTTATAACATCCATTATATAACATTCATCATCTTTACCTTTTGCAGGGTATTTCATTGATTTGGAAATATTAAATGTAATTGTTTGATCATTGACATGCATAGTTAATTCTCCTTTCTGCACATCTATCATTGCTCTTCCTGTGGCTATGAAAGATTTTCACCAAAATGATAGGTATCTCCTTATCTTTCTTCATATATAGCATAATAAAATCAACATGAAATATACATTGATCTACTTTCACTAGGACATCTTCTAAAACTCCTTTAGGATATGTTATTAATCAATTTGCTAACTAAAGAGTTACAGTAGTAGGGGTTAATTCTCCTAATTTCAATCTTTTAAATATTGATAATGACATAAGATTGATGCTTGCTCCTAAATCACATAAAATTTTTCCATAAAATTTGTCTTCTATTGCACATGGAATTGTAAAGCTACCAGGATCCATAAGCTTTTAAGGAAGCTTTTTCTGAATTATAGCACGGTACTCCTCACTAAGTGCAACAGTCTCACTATGTTCAAACTTTATTTTCTTATTAAGAATATCCATCATAAACTTCACATAGCTTGACATTTTTTCTAGAGCTTCAGCAAATGGAATATTAATTGTAAGCTTCTTAAAAATTTCTAGAAATTTTGAAAATTGCTTATCCAAACTTTGTTGTCGAAGCCTCTGAGAAAATGGAGGTGGTGGTTTTTCCAAATAAACTTAGTGGAGAAATATGTCTCTCTAAACCTTTCAGAGCATCCTCTTTTAGTTCTTCAATCTCTTATCTCTCTACTTTAGTCTCTTTTTGAATTCTACCTTCCAATTCTCTTCCACTTCTGAGTTGAACGGCTTTTACTTACTGTTTATTCTGGTTTTTCAGATTTATTTTTATATCACTAGAAAGTGTTCCTTATGATCTATTACTTAATGAATTTTTTATTTGTCCCAATTGATTCATATCACTAGAAAGTGTTCCTTATGATCTATTACTTAATGAATTTTTTATTTGTCCCAATTGATTCTTAATATTTCTAAATGTAGATCCTTGAATTTGTAACTGATTTCCCATTTGTAACTGCTTCTTCTGTAAACAATTTCTTCTCCTTAAATTGTGAATTATTATTAAAACCTGGAGGATAGATAGTCTATAATTACTATTCCCTTGGTTGCACCAGTTTCCTAAAGGGTTTACTTGATTGTTCCCCCATTGCTGATTATTACCAGCTGAAGTATTGTTCCAGTTAAAGTTGGGATGTTTCTTCCAACCTGGATTATAATAGTTTGAATATGGGTTATTCTACTTATTGTTTATAACAATCAAAATCTCTAATGGTACTTGAGAATCTACCATTTGGTATAATGAATTCTCTTCAATCATGAGAATTTGTTGAAAAAATTATTCCAAATTGGTTTAACTTACTTGAAATTGCTGCAACTTGATTTGTTAACATGATAAAAGCACCAGTTTTGTGAATATTTGCTACTTTCTTAAGATTTACCCTTTCAGAAGGGCATTGAAAATTATTTGTAGACATCTCTTCAATTAAAACATAAGTATCATTAAATGGTTTTGACATCAATGAACCACCAGCAGCACATCGATAATAGATCTAAGAGATCTAACTAATCCATTATAAAAAGTTTGAATTATTAACCAATCTGGTATAACATGGTGTGAACACTTTCTTAAGAGTTCTTTAAATTGTTCTCATGCTTCATAAATAGATTCTCCTTCAAACTAACAAAAAAATATAATATCATTTCTAAGCTTCGCAAGTTTTTTATGGCGAAAAATATTTAACAAGGAATTTATGTGCTAAATCACTTCAAATTTTGATAGATCCATGTGATAATGAATGTAACCATATCTTAGCCTTATATCTCAGTGAGAAACAAAATAATTAAAGTCTTATAACATCATCTGATACACCATATTTAAATGTAGCACATAATTCTAGAAAATTGACAAGATGTAAATTTGGATCTTCAGTTGGTGCTCCCCAAATTGATTATTTGATACCATTTGGATAATAACAGATTTAAGCTCAAATGAATTAGCCACTACATCAGGTTTTTGAATACTACAATGAAGTTCATCCACCCTAGGGTTTGCATAATCTCTTAAAGGTCGAAACTCTTCAACATTTTGATTATTTTGATTTGTCATTTCTTGAAAATTTTCAGTAATTTTTAATTTTTTAATTTTTCTAATAGTTCTTTCTAATTCAGAATCGTAAGGTACAAGTCCTGTAGAACTTGAACTACATATACATTATTATAGAACACATAAAATAAAATAAAATAAAAAATAAAAACATACAAACAATAACTTTATATAAAAAACGACACTACAATATTTCTAAAATAAATCTTAAAGTTTAAATAAGACTTTGTAAAAATAAAAATTTTGCTTTCTAAAAACGTCTTTTGAAATTTTTTGTTATTTTTTGTATATTTTCGTATTTTTCTTCAACAACAGCGCCAAAAACTTGATCCCTACTTTTTATATAGATGTAAAATGTGATGTATGTGATTATATGCTTAATTTTCTTAATATTTATTCTTAATTTGCAACAAAGTCAAAAACTTTATCCAAAGCAAAAGCTAGGTAAGTTTTTCACTATGAGACAAATAAGAATATAATTATAATTTTAAAAATGGGATACTACGCAAGTATATGTATCTTTATCAAGTAATATAAAACTTTTTTATTAAACCTCAAATATCGATCTCACTGGAAAAATTGCTATATGATTTTTAGGAATTTTAAAATTTAGAAATTTTAGATGACAAAAATCTACTTAACAAAATATTCTTACCAAAACTTAAGATGATAAAATCGGAATAGAAATTTGATTCTTTTTTAAATTTTTAAGTTTATGAAAATAAAGTAAGCAACTAATTAACTTAACTAAATACTTGCAAGATGAATGTTATGTTGGCATCATTTTTTTTATGTCATGTGTGTCCGGGACGTTGATATTACTTAAGGAGGGTGTCCATGTTGTTAACACTTCGAAAACAGGCTAAAAATACGCAAATTATCAATTTGGACTCGTTTGCTGAAAAAGTGGTATGAATGAACTCGAACGACGAAACAACCATGCGAGTGAGTCTGAAATGTCGATTCCACTTAGGACGGACACTCGTTGGACCACGGTTTTGCGTGCGGGCTAAACATGCGTGAATTTTTATTTTCGTCCCAATTGCTAAAATAAGTGGTCCGAACGACCCCAGACGACGAAACAGACATTGCGGTCGCGTCCGGAACGTCGAATTTGCTTAGGGGAGAGGTTCATTTCACTACGATGACGTGTTCGGCAAAAAGATGATGAGAGATAATAATAATAATAATTTGTTAAAAAAAGAAAAAAAATTTCCTTTTTTTAAAAAAAGCTGTGTAACTCTCGTCCCTCTCTCCTCTCTCCTCCCTCTCTCCTCTATTCTCTCTATAAAAAAAACGGTAAATAAGGAAGGATCTCTCCTCTATTCTCTCTCTAAAAAAAAAGAGAATAATAATAATAAACAAAAAACTTGGAATCCCTCTCTTTCTCTCTCTCTAAAAAGAAGGAAACAAAAATTTCCCTCTATGATTTTTCGCATCTCCTCACAGCCATTCGACCTCCCTTCGTTCGCGACACAGAACCGCCCCTCTAGATTCGCGAAAAACCTCCTGATCCCTCTTTTCCGTCACCGGCGCCGCTCACCGTCGGCTCCGCTCCGTTGTCCGTCTTCCTCCTCCTCCTCTTCTTCTTTTTCTTCTCCTAATTTTCCTTCTTCTTCTTTTATTTCTTCTTCTTCTTCTTCTTTTTCTCCTAGTTTCTCTTCTTCTTCTTTTAGTTCTTCTTCTTCTTTTCTTTTTCTTCTTCGTCTCCTAATTTTTCTTCTTTTTCTTCTCTTTCTTCTTCCTCTTCTTTTTCTTCTTTTTCTCGGTCAACCCTGCCAACCTCGCCGGATTTCCTTTACCTCGCTGGCTTTTACCTTGCCGGTGTTGTATTTTTCGCCGGAGTAAAACAGCGAGGAGAAGTTTCATATTTGGGCTTTCCCTCCACATCTCCTCCACTTTCGGCGTTCACCGCCGACAAACTAGCATCTATCACTTTACCGTCTCGCTTTTATGGCAATCTAATATCTCTCCGGATCGCCTCGACGCTGCCAGACCGCGAACATCAACATCGTTCGGGAGGGTACGAAAGACTTCCAACTCACGTGCAAGCCTCCGCCGGACTTCTTTAGGCTTCGTGTAAACTACGCGACAATATAACTTTCTTACCCTTCGCATTTTACTCCCTAGCCGACCTTAGGTTGTAGTGGTGTCTAGGTGTGTGGGTTCGATCGCCCACACGGGGTGCGTGCGCCAGTGTGGGTCGGCGCGTCAACATACCTATGTGATTGATCGTTGATTTTCTAGAGTGAGCCGTTAGGTTATGACTTTCTGTGTGTAACCAAACACCCCCCGTAGAGCCGAGTGTCTCCCTCTTGTTGTGAGAAAACTCCCCACATTCCCACACTAAAGCTGGAGGTGGTGATGCCGCATATCCAAGGGTCTAAACCTTAGGTTTCCTGAGTGAGGTCATTAGTACGAGCGTGGCTTGCTATCATATGTGGTCATTTGCACCTCATTGTTTGCATGTGCATGTCTTGTATGTTACATATTGTATGTCATATATCGCACTTGCACTTGCACTCTGCACCTTGCATTTGCATTTGCACCTCGCACCTTGCATTTACACGTTGCACTTGCATTTGCACCTTGCATCTTGCACTTTCACCGGCACCACTTATACCTCGATCGGTCGTCCCGGACCTGTCGGCGCCATTTATGTCTCGATCGATTATTCTGAACCGGTCACGTCACTTGTGTTTCAGCCGGCTACCCCGGCCAGGTTGGCACAACACTTTGGTTTGACCGGATACTTCATCCCGATCAACCAACCACTTGCTCATTTGTATATTGTGTATGTACGTGTACATGTTTTTCAGCATAATTAATATCATTTACTTGAGTTGCATTCTTTCAGGTCACTACCTTACCGACATACTCTCATTTCGGGCCCCTGCTGCCACGACAAGTCTACCTTCGGGTCACTGCCTTACCGGTATACCATCTTTTCGGTCCCTACCGCTACGACATGTCTACCTTTGGGTCACTATCTTACCGACATACCTTCTTTTTTGGGCCCCTACCGTCACGGTATGCCCACCGTCGGGTCACTGCCTTACCGGTATACCCTCTTTTCGGGCAACTGCAGTCACGACATGCTCACCTTCGGGTCACTACATTATCGACATATCCTCTTTTTGGGCCTCTGCCGCTACAGCATGCCCATTTCTGCGAGTTAATGACTTCATGGCATACTCTTTATCACTACTTATATGTTTTGATTTTCTTGCACTAGCATTTGCATTTGCATGTTTGCATGGATAGCGAGCCAGGTTTGTTAGGAGAGTGACCCCGTGTTGATCGCGTTGCCTTAACGAGCATTGCTTGCTGGGTTGATTCCAGTGAGCAATGTAGGTTATGTCATCGAGACTGATATGAGTATGACTATGTTAAGAATCCAATGAATCTAACTGGTGTCATCCCCTTTCGCGACACTCTTTAGATTTTTTGGATCCTTAGGATGGGGCCAGTAAAGTAACCCCGTCAAAGTTATACTATACCCAAATTTACCCCACACTTAGATACTAGGTTGATGCACTTTTTGTTAGATGGTGTGCTAGGCTAGGACTTAGGGTGCTAGATAGTATTTTTTATGTCTGGTTATTGTTCTCTGTTGGATTGGTTGCCTAGCCATGTATCTTTCTTCTGCATTATGCTTGTGGTGTGTCTGCATGTTGCATATGTGTGGTAGTATGTTAGGGAGTTTTTCTGCAGGGATTCATGTCTATTTTTATACACACACACATGTACTGCTATGGGGGAGCAAGTAATGATTTCTTACCCTTTTGCTTGTAGGTGCTATTAACTCCCCCACTTTTAAGGCATGGCTCATGATACATTATTTGCATGTGAGATTTTCCGCTGACACTTATTTTCATTCCAGATTGAGTTTTTTTTATGAACTTTTTAGAGTCTAGGAAAGTCCTGTAGCAGAAATAAGATACGGGCACGGGTTCCAAAACATTAACGCGGGAACCACGTGGAGGGCACCACGAGCAGATGCTCGTGCCCCGTATCTTAATTCTGCATTTTATATTGATGTATAGAATTAGGACTGTGCATGTATATGCGGAGTCCGGTCGCCCTTTTTCTTTTCTGGGATATGTTGCCGACCCAGCGGCACCGGCCAATTTTTTACTTTAACTTGGCTTGTTTTATCTTTTGCATCATGTTGCATGTCTGCACTTGCATGTGTTTTCTTTTTTTCTTTCTGTGTTTTATTTGAGATTTCACGATATAACATAGACTCCTTAGGATTTAAATTCTTAAATTTCTATAAAATCCTAAATAAAATCTTCAAGATAATTAAAATGTAGCATTAAAATATTCATGATCTAAAAATTACAACTTTTACTTTCCTGCATATATTAATAGAGCATCCACAATACTTAGGACTGCTATAGATAATTGCATTCATATTTGCATGTCATGAGGAGAAGTCCCCGTACTTTTCTAACCTGACTGATCCAGCATGCTTTCATATAAGTGGTTGTCTAGTACGCCTAGGATGTTAGAAGACTCCTCGACCCAGACAAGGTATAAGTCTTTTTGTTTGTAGTGTTTCTAGCTTTGTAGTTGAACCTCCACTTCTCTTTCTTTCTTGAGGCATTCTTGTTATTTCGACAGGTATAAGTCTCACCTATTGGAGCTCCAACTTGTAGTCATAGGATAGAGTTTCCTTTATTTGACCTTAGGGCTACCGAGGTTCCCGTGGATGATACAATTCACAGATTATTGACTGGGGATCTCAGGTTGTGTTGGGTCGACTACCTTCACGACCAGGTAGACTTAGGGTCATAGTAGCTGTGTAAGACGAGTCTGTGGTACCCCGACTCAGTTACCTCTACCTTTTAAGATCACTCTACATTTTTTTTAGCCCCTTTGAGCCATATCGCTCCTTGACCTCATTGATATCACCTTGACGACTCGATGTCAATGAGCTGCCGCCCATTTGGGATACGATGTTTTGTCCTCTGCCCTTTGTCCCGGATGTGCTTTGACGTATCAGGATATCCCCGTTAGGATGATTTAGGTTATTTCGTGGGCCTCATTTGCCAATGAGCCGCTACTCATTTTGGGATGCGAGAGACTCATTCTCTGCTCGATTGCTTAGCGTGAGCTTTAAAGCATTGGGACTGTTCCCACACGGAATAACCTTCATTTGATTATCTATACCCCAGGTTTATGAAAATATGAAGCGAAACTCCTTTTATCGAGAGTATTCTTGGATATTCCCCAAGATGTAATTAACTAGTAGGAACACGTTCCTCTGGGAGTGCCTTGACCCCAGAATAGGTACATACACCTGACTCTCTGGTTATAGGCAGTTGACCTAAGGAAAATATGTTGAGATTTTCATACCTATTTTATACTGTTTTTGATGATATTGCACTTTAAAGAAAGGTATTTTTGATATTTTGTTNTTTTTGATGATATTGCACTTTAAAGAAAGGTATTTTTGATATTTTGTTGCAGAAATGATGAATTAGGGTAATTGGAGCAAAAAGATGCAAAAAAGAGCGAATTTAGAGCGAAAAAGACCAAAATGTGGAGATTTGAACTAGGCAGCCGACGACGCCCTCGACCACGCCGACGACGAGTTTTTCCCGAGACTACAAGACAAAATTCTTCAGAAGCCCGCCGACGGTGAGATCGACGGTTATGTCTACTCAAGCTTTAGATAAGGCCAAATTTTGAAGGGATGCTTAGGCAACTTTTGAGAAAGCTCATCCGCAACTTTAAAAGAACATTTTGGCCAAAAATTAGAGAGGTCCTGGATGTTAGAGAGGTCATAGAGTGTATAGAATTTCCATTAGTGTGTAACAATTATGAGAATTTCTTCGAGAGATTGTAAGAGTGGAAAAAAAAGTGAGAGATTTCTTCCTCCTTGCTACTTTAAAGAGGAATTCTGTGTGTTGTAAAGAAAGGAAGAGATTTAGAGGAACTTCGAGGAGTGTTCTTGGGCAGAAATTAAAGATAAGTTATTTACTTATTGTAGTTTGTATGACTTTGATTTTATATATGAATTTTGAGTTTTGTTGTGTTTTCCCCATGAGATCTGAGTAGTTTTCTTTGTCTTTCTCCTTATCTCGAGATTTGTGAAATGGTGATTTGAATTGATGAAGCTATGAAAATGTTTAATAAATTATGATGATCTTTTCACTTCTATCTTAATTTACTTTCAATCTGGTCAATTGATTTGTTAAAATATGATGAGTTTTACAATTAAAGTGAAGATTACATCCAAGATTCATGGAGGTCAAAGCCCTTGGAAGTTGGGTGCAAATAAATAGAGAAATAATATTATCGGGCGTAGAATTGGAGATTTTAGAGTGACAGACTAAAATCCCCTATCAGGTCCTATCGTTTGGGTGCTGAAGTGTAGATGTTAGCCCTTAGGTGAGGGGAGCGTGGGAGCTCCGAAGTGAGAGCAGGTATCCTCCTAGCCTAGGCACAGATTCAGTAAACAAGCGTATGATTAGTGTTGACCTCACTTTTGGTTGAGGTCTAGAAACTTCTTTAGTAGCCTAGGTCTAGCCATAGGACTTTCCTATTGACTAGTCTTAGAAAACTAGAAGAGGTACCCCACCATTAGAAATTCAAAACTCTTCTTTTTACTTAACTTGAAACTCCA